>BLKR01002371.1:0-201501 GCA_011170035.1 Teleogryllus occipitalis
GTCCGGCGCCGGTGCGTCGGGCCGCTTCGGGGAAACCCGCGTTAAGCCGGATGTGGGTGGAGGGTGGCGGCGCCACGCCGCGCCGGGTGAAAAGCCCTCAGGAATCCCGGCTGGAATTTCCTTCAAAGGGACGCGCGCGGATGCGAGTCTAGGAGGTGTCGGTTGTAGCTCTGGAAAGGCTGGCCAGCGAGCCGTGTGTCGCCCGCTGCTTGTAGGGTGGGGGCGAGCCGGCGGATATTTAAGGCCGCGCCGACAGGCGCCTGGCGGGATACGCTGGGTGTCGAAAGACGTGAGGTATCTCCAGTGCAATCCTTGCACGTGATCTTCAGGTCGAAGATCGGTTTGGCAACAAGCCATGTAACTGGTGTAGTTACGGGACTCTATGTCCGACAGCTTCGCACTTCGCGTTGCTTTTTGCTGCTTCCGAAGCAGTGGTTCTGGGCGAGGCCCAGGGGACGGTCGCGGGGTTTCGCGGCTAAGAGAATTGAAAGGTTGCCAAGGGGCTAGATTTTTGTATCATATCATTGTACATTAATTGTAAAAAATCTGTAAATATATTGTATTTATTCAATCAGAACAGTCGTCTGTGTTTTTCACTCTAGTACGTCACAGACTCGGAACCTTTCTTTTCTAAAACTGGTGGCAGCGGTTATCGAAAACTCACGTCGGGGTGCCCGCACCAATTCCTGCCACTTTCTTTTCTAAAACTGGTGGCAGCGGTTATCGAAAACTCACGTCGGGGCGCTCGCAGCAAATTCTGCCACTTTTCTTTTCTAAAACTGGTGGCAGCGGTTATCGAAAACTCACGTCGGGGTGCCCGCACCAATTCCTGCCATTTTTCTTTTCTAAAACTGGTGGCAGCGGTTACTGTTAACTCACGTCGGGGTGCCCGCACAAATTCTGCCACTTTTCTTTTCTAAAACTGGTGGCAGCGGTTACTGTTAACTCACGTCGGGGTGCCCGCACCAATTCTGCCACTTTTCTTTTCTAAAACTGGTGGCGGCGGTTACTGTTAACTCACGTCGGGGTGCCCGCACCAATTCTGCCACTTCTCTTTTCTAAAATTGGTGGCAGCGGTTACTGTAAACTCACGTCGGTGTGCCCGCACCAATTCTGCCATTTTTCTTGTCTAAAATTGGTAGCAGCGGTTATTGTAAATTCACGCCGGAGTGCCTGCGCCAATTGTTGCAATTGTAGTTCAAAATTGGTTGCAGTGGTGCTTAGAACTCACACCGGGTGGTTGTGCCAATTGCAGTTAATAATTGGTTACAACAGATTAAAGACTCACGTCTATCATTCAGCTTTGTGGAAGCAGTCACTACGTTCGCAACGAACGGGGAACGCGGAAGGCTGCAGCAGCATCCGCGGGGACATCAGTGCGGCATCAGAGCCATCGGTGCGCGCTGATTAATCAGAACAGCACGCGTAAAGACAGTGTACGCAGTTAAACGTGAATACGCGTCGTAAATACGTGGCGCCGGCAGTGTCGCGCACGCCACGAGAAACCGAAAAGCGCGGTGTTTCGGTACGGTAGTTTCGGGGCGGTACAATCCGACTCGGAACCTTTCTTTTCTAAAACTTGGTACTGGTAATTGGAACTGGAGCTGCTGAGATTGGTACCGGAACTGGAAGACATCCCGGACCGACCTGAACGAGAGGAAGGAAGGAGGCCACAAACCGGATCCAGAAGGCGCTCACGCGACACCGAGGTCAACTGAACGTAAGTGTGTTTTTTGTTCTGGCCGGGGATCAATTCAGGCAAAATGGCTTTCTTAGCGGGTTATAGGAAAGAGGTGCTTGTTAGGGTCGCGATGGAGATGGGGGAAACATTAGAAGGGAACGAAACCGTTGTTAAACTTAAATCAATCATTACGGAAAGCGAGCAGTACGAGGAATCATTCGTGAAACAACTCGCTGACCAAGAAAAAGAACAGGTTGCAGAAATACGAGAGCAGGAAAGATTACGCGAAGAGAGAGTGTTAGAGCAGGAAAGATTACGCGAAGAGAGAGTGTTAGAGCAGGAAAGAATACGCGAAGAGAGAGAGCAGGCAAGAGAACGCGAAGAACGCGAACGGCAATTTGAACTTGAAAAGTTAAAACTAACGAATCAGGCTCCCACGCGTGTTTCCATCGGTAGTAGCGACACGGGAAATCGAACTAATATTCGTATCAGCCAAGTCATGGACAAATTCAAAGGCGAAGGCGACGATATTACGTTGTTTTTAAGTGTTTTCGAGGCGCATGCTCGCCAGCTTGGCATTGCGCCGGTCGAATGGGTAAGCCATTTAATGGGCTTACTTCCTAATGAGGTGAACAACTGGCTCGTAGTAGGATCCGATTCACCGGATCAAGATTATGACCTAATTAAAGAACAATTATTAGATATGTACAAGTTCACGGCAGAAAAGTGCCGGCAGATGTTTTGTAGTCACGTAAAAGGTGCAAAGACCACTTGGAACGTCTATGCACGTGAATTAGCTAGTTATTGTAAAAAATGGGTCTCAGGTTTAAAGATTGAAACATTTGAGCAATTGCTAGATCTCATTGTAACAGACCAGATGAAGCGAAAGGTGCCGGCGGTTATGCGTGACCATTTCATTGATGTGTGGGGTGAGGTTTCTGCGTCCCAAGATTTGGCACGAAGGCTGGACACCTACGAAAACAACCGGGCTAGCGGATATAAGAAGGATTTCTCGCGGTTCGGCCATAAAGAGCAGGCAGGCGAACGGAAATGGCCGAAGGCGACGGAAAGCGCGCCGACCACTTCCAAAACGGCAGTGCCGAAGGTAGCTAGTAACGCGGAGTTCGAGAAGCCGCAAGAACGGACGTGTTTCTTATGTAAAAAACCAGGTCACATAAAAAGGTATTGTCCTCAAAATAACAATAAACCTAGCGAGAAGATGTGTCACGTGGCCGACGCTAGTGCGCCAGAGTTATTGTCTCCACACACATTTCTTGCCAAAATTTGCGGCGAAACAGTCACCTGTCTCCGTGATACGGGTGCGACGATTGACGTCATCAACGCAAAGCACGTCACGCCGACACAATACACCGGCGAGTCCGTATGGGTTCAGCAGCCCCTGGACGAAGCGCCGAAAAACCTACCGGTAGCCAAGGTAGAGATTGTAGGGCCATTCGGTACTCTTGTTACAGAGGCCGCAGTCGCAAAGAACTGCGACTTGCCTTATTACATTTTTAGTAATCGTTCTGCTACGATTTTGAAAGAAATAAAGCAAGGTTTCTTAGAACCACAGCCTATCTGCGCTGTGCGGACTAGGGCGCAAGCAGTGGCTGAGCGCGTAAGGGCGGAAGGGCCCCAGACAATAGAGGCGGTAGAGCCTGCCGAGAGTACAGGAAACGGCTGAGATCAGGACGCGTTCCAGGTAACCGCTTCGGAGGAAACCGAGGATGACAATAGAGTTGGTCAGGGCGAGGTCGACGCCCCGGGCAACTCAGAATCAAACTATCAGGAATCTGAATTAGATTTCGGTAGCATTGCTTTGGCTCGTTTGGACCCCACCGAATTTGCTACAGCTCAGAGACAAGACAAGGAGCTCGCGCCGTTGATTGAGCGTGCGGAAGGACCCGAGACGGATCGGCGCGATTATGTTATGAAAAACGGCCTATTGTTTCGTGTCCGGCATAGTAAGCGCGGAGAGCAGTTCACTATGGTAGTAATACCGCGGGTGTATCGTGGCACGATCTTAAAACTCTGTCATGAAGTTGCTCACGGCCATTTGGGGGTCACAAAAAGCAAAGATGCCATGGCCAAATATTTCTTCTGGCCAAATTGCTATAAGGATATTGAAAACTATGTGCGTAGTTGCGACAGTTGCCAACGAGTAGGAAACGGCGGCGAAAAACTTCGCGCGCCTTTGAAAATTGTTCCTATAACGGGCGAGGCATTCGAGAAAGTGAATGTCGACGCGTGTGGCCCATTTCCAGAATCGGTCACCGGAAACAAGTTTATCTTAACGGCGATGTGTTTAGCCACGAAGTATCCCGAGGCTATTCCGATACGGGACCTAACTTCGGTCACTGTAATTGAGGCATTACTAGAATTATTCAGTAGAATAGGATTTCCACGCGAATTGCAAACCGACCAGGGCACTTGCTTCACGAGTGCTTTGACAGCGGAATTCGCCGAGCGGTTTGGCATTAAACTGGTGAGAAGTTCGCCGTATCATCCTCAATCAAACGCAGTCGAAAGAATGCATCGAACTATGAACCGGCTTATGAAGGTTCTGTGTTTGGAGGCAGGGACGGATTGGGAATGCCAGCTTCCCGCTATTATGTTCGCGTTGCGCACGAGTGTGCACGAATCATTAGGTTTCTCTCCTGCCGAATTGGTGTACGGGAAGAATCTCCGTACCCCCATGACACTTCTTTATGAAAGGCTTGCGGGAACTGCGGAAAGTGAAGAAAATTCTGTAGTTGAGCATGTATTCAAATTAATCAATCGTTTGAAACGCTCCCGTGATCTAGCTCACAATAGAATGGCTGAAGAACAGCAGAAACGTAAAGTGTGGTATGACCGGAAGGCGGTCTCACGTACTTTCGAGATAGGCGCGAAGGTGTTGGTTCTCGCACCTAACAGGACGCGGAAGCTCGCGGTTCAGTGGATAGGGCCGGGCGAGATTCGCGAGAAAATTTCGGAGCATAACTATGTGGTCCAGATGCCGGGGCGGAAGGAACCCCGCGTCTATCACATTAATATGCTTAAAAGATACCACCAGCGGACAGAGTACTTAAATGTGCTTAGTTCTACGACTGTGACAGACGCAGGTGACGAAGACGCGCTAGATCGCTATGCGCTTAAATTGGATTGTTGCGACTTTGACGCGGAAGAAATGCTGAGCGGGACTGAGGTCGAACCGGAGTTTCGCGACGCTCTGAAAACGGTCATTTGTAAGTACAGGTCTATATTTAGTGAGAAACCCGGATTGACAGATATCACTACTATGGATATCGAGTTAACTGATAACAGCAAAATGGTTCGAAGCGTACCCTACCGTACATCGCCGAGGCAGGCTAAGATATTACGGGAAGAAATAGATAGAATGCTTCGCGACAATATCATTGTGGAGGCGGAGAGTGATTATACGTCTCCCATGATATTGGTTGAAGCACCGGGCAAAAAACCACGGCCCTGTATCGATTATAGGCGCCTCAACGAAATTATTAAGACCGAATACTTTCCGTTACCCAATCTCGAAGAACGGATAGAGCAGGTAGCTGCAGCTAAAATTATAAGTGTACTGGACCTTTGCAAATGTTTTTGGCAGATCGGTCTTACGGAAAGGGCACAAAGGTATTCGGCGTTCGTGACCAGTTTCGGCACGTACCGGCCACTTAGATTACCTTTCGGAATAAAGAACGGTCCCTATCAATGTTGTCGTATTATGGGCACCTTGCTGAATAAATGCCAAGAATTCGCGGTACCATACCTTGATGACATCGCGGTTTTCAGTAACACTTGGCAAGAACACATTCGACACCTAGAGACGGTCTTTCGAATATTAAAATCCGCCAAATTGACAGTGCAACCGCGCAAGTGTTTGTTCGCGCGGGCTAACGTAAAATATCTTGGATACGTAGTCGGTAACGGGAAATTGCGGCCGGCCGAAGCCAAGATACAAGCAATCCAGAACTTTCCCAGACCAGAGTCAAAGAAACAAGTACGTTCTTTGCTCGGTTTGGTAGGATACTATCGACGTTTGATACCAGGGTTTGCGGAGAAGGCGGCGGCGCTGACCGATGTGCTGCGTGGGCGCGAACGCCAGGGTAAGATCGTCTGGACAGAGGCATGTGAAAGATCTTACAATGAGCTGCGACAAGCTCTCAGTGAAAAAACAGCGGTATATGCACCTGATTATAACAAGGAATTTCGAGTTCAGGCAGATGCTTCTCGGAGAGGCTTAGGCGTGGTTCTCTACCAAGTAAATGACGAGGGAGTAGAACAACCAGTCGTTTTTCTAAGCCGTAAATTAAATGATGCCGAAATGAATTATGGCACCACAGAACTAGAGTGTTTAGCGCTGATTTGGGGGTTGGATAAACTTAAAATTTATCTCGACGGGCAGGCCACAATTCAGGTCGAAACCGACCACAATCCGTTGGTCTGGTTGCGTAATACGGCCGGCAAAAACCCCAGATTATTACGCTGGTCTCTTTTAATCCAGCACCTCGATTTACGCATCAGGCACAAAAAGGGCTCAGAAAATGTTAATGCAGATGCACTTAGTCGCATGTTTGATGATGTGAATTGATCCACCGGCGAGAATAGGGAACACGCACGTTCATGACATGTATAAATGTCGGTGAAATTCTATGTAAATAATTTTGTAAATTCAAGGGTAAAATTGTTTTGTTGTTTTTTGGATATTTTTATATGTAGATACATACATGTGTCAATAAATTCAGTTAAGAACGGCACATGATGTATATAACGAATTCCATAATTATGTAATATTTCAATGTAAAGTAAATGTTTGTATTTCAGTATCTTATGTAATTCAAGATGCGTCAAGAATTATTATGTAATATTTCAATGTAAAGTAAATGTTTGTATTTCAGGATCTTATGTAATTCAAGATGCGTCAAGAATTATTATGTAATATTTCAATGTAAAGTAAATGTTTGTATTTCAGGATAATATGTAATTCAAGATGCGTCAAGAATACTTATGTATATTTATGTATATAGGAGTAAGGTTTAAATGTACTGGCAACATAGCTTAGGTGAAAAGGGAGGGGGACAGCCCAGAGATTTATTTCACACATTTCGATTAAATAGGGTTTGATATTTTGGTATAATTATGTTCATGTTCATATAAAAATTAGGATGTAGAGGTCTCACGACCAGGTAACTTAGCAGAATTTTTTTCCTGGGCATATTTTGCTGCGAAAAAAAATTCTCACCCCCCGGCATGGGAGGGTCTGTAGCGTCGCCTGGTCCGGCGCCGGTGCGTCGGGCCGCTTCGGGGAAACCCGCATAAAGCCGGATGTGGGTGGAGGGTGGCGGCGCCACGCCGCGCCGGGTGAAAAGCCCTCAGGAATCCCGGCGGGAATTTCCTTCAAAGGGACGCGCGCGGATGCGAGTCTAGGAGGTGTCGGTTGTAGCTCTGGAAAGGCTGGCCAGCGAGCCGTGTGTCGCCCGCTGCTTGTAGGGTGGGGGCGAGCCGGCGGATATTTAAGGCCGCGCCGACAGGCGCCTCGCGGGATACGCTGGGTGTCGAAAGACGTGAGGTATCTCCAGTGCAATCCTTGCACGTGATCTTCAGGTCGAAGATCGGTTTGGCAACAAGCCATGTAACTGGTGTAGTTACGGGACTCTATGTCCGACAGCTTCGCACTTCGCGTTGCTTTTTGCTGCTTCCGAAGCAGTGGTTCTGGGCGAGGCCTAGGGGACGGTCGCGGGGTTTCGCGGCTAAGAGAATCGAAAGGTTGCCAAGGGGCTAGATTTTTGTATCATATCATTGTACATTAATTGTAAAAAATCTGTAAATATATTGTATTTATTCAATCAGAACAGTCGTCTGTGTTTTTCACTCTAGTACGTCACATTATTTTGGAAGCAGCACACTTCAAACGATAAGAATTAGGTGAACATATCAAAAAATGTTTTGGTTGTTGGCCCGTGTTTGGTTGTTGGCCCGTGTTTGGTTGTTGGCCCGTGTTAGAGTTGTACAAATAATGGCATATGCTGATGTAGTGATAATAAGTAGAACAATTAAAGATATGGAAATGACATTACAACAATTAACGGGAGGAGCAAAAGAAATGGGTTTGGTAATAAATGAGGACAAAATATATGAGAACAACTAGAAGTTATCAAAAAGAAAAGTGTGTCAATTTAGATGAAAACAATATAGAATGGGTGAATGCCACAGAGTATTCGGGTTCCTTTATTACTAAAAATATTGAAGTATAAAAGGATATTAAAAGGAGAATAACGCTGGGCCATAGGTGTTATGGTAATCTCTACTAAAGTTTTAAGACAAGACGGATCTCAAAGGCCGCCAAGTTGAAATTGAACAATACTGTCATTAAACTGGTGGTATTGTATGGTTCTGAAGCTTGATCCCTCACGAAGAAAATAGAAAATAAACTTGACAATATGAGAAAGGAAAATGTTACGTAGAATATTTGGACTGGTTAAAGAAAATGAAATCTGAAGGGTTTAACAAATGCAGAGTTGGATGAATTATAGAAAACACCTAAGATAGTCACCTGCATCAAGATAAAGTTAGAATGTATTGGACACATAAAGAGAATGAAAGAAGAGAAAGCAGTAAAGAAGATCTTTGTAGGGCACATGGACAGTAGGAAGAGTCGAGACAGGCCGAGGTTAAGATGGAATGACGATGTGGAAGATCTGAGGACCCTAAGAGTGAAAAGATAGAGAAGAAAAGCAGAAGACCGAAGAGATTGGGCTACCGTAATAAAAGAAGATATGGCAAAAGTATACGTGCCTGAGAGCTGACGGAAGAAAAAGGAAACAACCTCGTGGTTGGTTAATGAGCTTGTTGTTACACTATCGTAGGTAGATCATCGAACATTTGTATAGTACTTTGTCTCGATGTGTGAATTTATACTATCACCGTTTTCATCGAGGGAACAGTGTTTTAAATCCCAAAATCATTTGGCAGAATATAGCATTGTGGAAAAGAAAGGAGTCGGAAGGCTTCGAAAATCCATTAATTAAAAACAAAAACAGAAACCTGCCTAACAAAGCAGTTGCCGAAAGGGTTAGAGCTGTTTACTTTTCACAATACTTGGCAAAAAAGTCATGGTAGTAAATTCTGCAATATTAATTACTAAAGAGATACGGAGGCGACCCCTGCGATAGTGATACCATCACAGGTGAAGTTGTAGTTCTACTCGTTTTGCTGACAGCACTAGAAACTTATTATAATGTTTGATTGCTATTCTTCTCACTACGAGTAGGTCCCACTCATCAAAATCATTGGAAAATATTTCATAAAATATAATTTTCCTTCATGCTTTTAATGAATGTAGTACATTTATCCTCCTAAAGGTGACCTCGTACAGGCCAATCTACAAAATGTGCCTGATTGCGAAGCCAGGTGGAAGCTCAAGAGAGGGAATATTTTCACGTGTCTAACGGAAAAATCAATCAATTCTACGAAAAATAACAATTCGGGCGATGGAAGATATATAAGGAGGTCGTTTGAGCAGATTTCGTGTGACCTCTCGCATGTTAATTGTGTATGAAGTGATTGTGTATGTATGCATTATAAAAACAATAGATTAAACGTAGAATTAGTGGTAGCACATTATTCCATTCCACATTCTCAATATTTAAATCTAAGTATATTATGTTATTAAACCGAATTCCCAGATAGGGTGCTGTCTGAAAATAAACCAAGTACTTGAACATTTTCAACTTACTACGAGAAAACGTAACCCTGAAACATTAAAATTTCACATCAATTACATATCTTTAACTAATTTATTTATTTTTGTAAATAGAATCTTTTCACTTTGTATTCCGGAATGTTTAAAATTATAAAACTCGCCCTTGAAGTAACTTGTGTAACGTAGGCTCAAATCATGAAGGAGAGGAGACATTATTTATCCCCATCGTAGAAGTATCTTTCTCGGCTCTAAAACAGCCGTTCGCGTCTATTGCCGGATATGGTTTTTTGTTCTTAATCGGATTTTCGACAAATGCTTTCGTCGATACCACGGCTATAACAAATCCAACGTTTTCAATACCGGATCCATCTGGGTTTATCGCATATATTCTGTCATTCATCAATTCAAAATTGATGCTGATCTTTTCTTCATTTTGCTATCATTGGAAACGTATGTGACTGTATTGAGCTTACATCGATTGAAATTGAAGACAAAAGAAGGTTTCATTTAGCACTTAAATTTTTCATCTCCCTTTGTACATTGTTTCAAACATTCCATTCTCTTCATTTTTAACTCTTACATTCTTCACGCTTTCGACTAGATTCCCATTGTTGATGAATTCGATGAACACAACATCAAATGACGTAATTTCAACAAAATAAACCTTCAAAAGCACTGTTGACGTAAATCTCGTACACAGCTTGTGTGTTGTTTTTTGCTCGTCCTTCACGTATCATTCGTTCACAACGCAAATTTACATAACAGTTGCATTAGTGATACTTGTTTTCATATAGTAGTCATCATACTACGAAACATTTGCACTTGCCACAAGTCATTATTTTTTAGACACGTTAAGTAACCATCAGAGGTATCCTAAATGCAAATGTATTAACAAAACATTTAAAACAAACTATAGATGAATGATTTAGTTCCAGTAAATTAAAGACTGCTTCAATTTCAATTTTGTTATCACGTTTCTGTAAAAATCTTTGCATTACTTCTTCTTCTTTTAAGGTTACACCGGTTTTTCTTCAAACTTCACGATCAGCATGATTCAGGAGATGTAGAAATCCAGTTGTGGATCCATCTTTTCTTCGGTCTGTCTGGGTCACATTTTCCTGTAGGTTTCGAATCCCTCGCAATTTTAATTAGTCTTTTGCTGTCCGACCTGGTTACATGTTCATTCCATTCTCTTCTTCTAGTTCTTATAAATTATATTATGTCTGTTATGCCGCATTCATTTCTTATATCTTGGTTTTTCAATCTATCCCATCTTGTTATACCCAATATTGATCTTAATGTTCTCATCACTGATGTTCTAAGTACAGTCTTAGTTCTTCTGTTATTGGCCCTTGTTTCTGCTCCACATGTGTCTCCACTGGTCTTTCCATAGTTTTGTAAATTTTTACTTTGCTTTCTACATTAAGAAATTTGTTTCTCTATGTCACATCTTTCAAATACCCTGATATTCTTGCTCCTTTCATTACTTGTTGTTTGACTTTACGTATTTTGGGTGCTTGAATAAGTGAATTTCATTACTTGCTCTATTATTTTATTGTTTATCATCAGTTTACACCATATAGGCTCTATTGAAATCACCGCTCATTTGGTTTTGTCAGTTGAGATGGCCATGTTGTAAAATTCTGCACTTTTCGAAAATGTTTGAAAGAGTCCTTGCAAGTTGTCTTTTGAATCTGCCAAAAAAACTGCATCATCCGCATAACACAATAAAGATATTCTCTCACTACATATTCTATATCTGGACATTTCTTTTACATTGTCAATAAACTAGTCTATAATTAACTTAAAAAGTGTAGGGCTTAGAGAATCCCCTTGTCTAATCCCAGATGCATATGTAATTTCATCTGTTTATCGTATCCTATATTTATCATATGATGTATTAATTACAGTATTTTATTAACGTACGCATTTACAATGGGAATGTTTTCCCTTATTCGTTTTTTTTGGATTTATCCTTTTAAATTTTATAATTAAAAAAATTAACCTCTTTGGTAAGCCTTTTCATCTATTAATAAACTACCTATTTTTTACTAAAAATTTTTTATTTCATAATTTTATCACTGATTTCAATGTAATTCTATTTTTTGTACTTTCAATCTAAACAATATCATCAATATTTGTTTGTCATTTTCAGATATAAAAAAAATTGTTCACACCTGTTAATGTATGTAAATATTATGCGAAATGTCGTTTGTCGTTTTCCAGTATGATTGTCAGATAATCAGAGTTGTGAAAAACAAAAAAGGATATACGAGGGTTACAAAAAGGGTACATTTCCTATTTCGTCGAGGAAATAAAACGAAAGGGCACGATTCAAGTACTTGTAATTAGTCTGCAATTCTGCGATGTCACATTCGCTCTCGATTATTTACATATCTAATAAACCAAATGACAAAACTTCAATATATCCAGTGGCGGCTCGTGGGTATTCGCACGTTCGCATGTGCACACCCAAATAACTGCGGTGCAATGTTTCTTAAACATTTCTTAACATGAGGGGAATACAAGACCTCTCAGAGCGTTTCCGAAACATGGTATTTCGAAACACGCGCCGTTCGGAAGCTGCGATTGACAGTCCGCCGCCAGTGCCCTTCGTGACAGCAGGCTAGAGTACACTCGGGGAATGCAAGCGAGCAGCCGGGGTCGGTGGCACCCGCAGGGCTGAAGGGGAAAGAAGGGGAACATGGTGGCTTACGAGAGGTGGGAGCACACTCCGGACCGTGCGGATATTATTGCGCAGGCGCGGCCTCTGGAAATGCCTCGACATGTCGTACAGATATAACACTCGGCTAGCACAAGTTTTTAAGAGAAGTAAGTGTGGCATTGATGGAAGAAAGTGTGAGATATCTCTCCACGTAAATTAGCTCTCACCTCTTCCAAAGCAATTCTTCGGTAGCGCGCGAAACGCAAACCCATTGCTGTGCAGTGTTGCATTCATAAGTATTGTGTTAATCGAACGTTATTTGCATTTTTTAAAGGGAATTGCAATTCCAAATTCATTCCTAAGCATGTGAAACCAGAATGTATTGTGTAAACGTATGTAGGAGGCTACTTTTTAATGCGTTTTGAAAAACCGAAGTTACAGTGTTCGTTTATCTGTGAAGTGTGTTTGTACAACTGACAATGAATAGCGTTGAAAATATTAAAATACGAGTAACATCAATGAAAAAGTCACAGAAAAAATTGCTGAAAAGAAATATTTTTTACTGAAGCGACACAGACTTGTCTGTCAGTGTAGACGGCAGACTATCCAGAATTTTTGAGTTAAGTATTTTTTTAGAATAGAAACTTGTACTTTTAACCTTAAATTTATACAGCGAGTTTATGGAAAATACTCCATAGCAAAAGTGTGAGTAAAAAAGTTTCAAATCAATGTGTTTCTTGACACCCTTGAGAAAACGATCTGGAAGTGCCGAATCATGCGGTAACATGACGCAAGTAGTAAATATTTCGGAGGGGTCCTTGCCGAGCGAAGTCGAAACGGTTTTGTGAAAAGAAATGCGGTCAACCCTCGTTGGTGATAAAAGGAACTATTCAACATGTTATCAAACTTCATAAGATGCCTTGTTTCTAATTGTCATTATCTATGTTAATGTGAAGGCTTGTAATGTATGCCTGTATGTATGGGCATTGTGTGTGAGTGTGTATATGAGAGAGAGAGGGAGGGGGAGGAATGGAGAAAGAAGAGAGGCGTTGCACATCCTAATAATATGACCATGAGCCGCCACTGAATATATCCCAAAAATACTTACATTGATTCCTTGCGGATACGTGCACACGCAACCTGTGGACCTTGATGAAAAGATTTTCAAACCGAATTGTGGAATGTAGAAAACCTAAAAAGCATTGCTGGCAACTTTTACACATATATTCGCTGAGCTTTAGCACATGCAGAATAGCCTATCCTCTTCCGTATTTTTTTTTTTTTTTTTCTCGTCGATGCCGTCTAGCGAGCGCGGGGCTTCAGCCGCCTGGGGCGAGGGAGGCGGTCCTGCGGTCGGCGCCGGGGCTGCGCACAGTAGTTACAGGCGCGTCGTTGATAAATGTTTAAACAGGTCGGCGGAGGGAAGCCCGGCCCCAGGGGCCGCCCGAGATACGACGTGCCGACCCTACCACCGCGATCTACCCTCACCACGTCTGCCTTGCTTCCGTTCTCGTCACCGCCGTAGTGCCACTGCCAGACATATTATAGGGAGGTTTTCGCTCCAAGTGGTGGTAAGTGGAAAGATCTTTTATATTTTATGCGAGTAACATGAGTAGTTTTACTATCTTATGCTGCCAGCACATGAAATAAAATATTGTTGAACGTGAAGTAAAGTGAATGATAAGAAAACGCTGATAAAGTACATGTTATTACGCTACAAGTTAATGAAAACAAGAATTTAGTTTATTATAACAATAATGTAGATTTTTGATAGGTTGTGCTGTTATATGCATTGACAACAAAAGTGGAAAAACTATTTTTTTGTATTAATTTGTTGAATTTGAATGTTTTGCTTTTAAAATATAACTAAAAATATAATGTCAAATTACAACTGAACAGAATAACACGTTCCGAGTTGCTACAAAAATATAACGAGATAAATGTCCTCTCTAAGTGCTTGTAAAACCTACAATGAAATACATTTACGAGGCGCAATTGCGACTGCAAAATAACTGCAACACTGCACACGTTATTTATTGTATCTCTACTAACATCCACAATTTTAATGTATAGAATAATAATTAAACAAATAAATAATTGTAACAAGTCGAACGCAAGCAGTGGACAATAAACTACGAAGCAACATGTATGCAACGAGTCCCAGCGCATTCAATGAGTGGTGTGTATGTGTGTGTATGAGCGCGAGCAAGCGCGAGAGAGAGAAAGAGAGAGAGAGAAAGAGAGAGAGAGAGAGAGAGAGAGAGAGAGAGAGAGAAAGGGAGAGGAGGAAGATAATGTGGTGATAACCAAATGCACTGGAAACTGAACAGAACATAGTCGGACATGCAGCATTTTCCACCCTATACCATTTCGTGAATGTGAATAACTCTGAACAAATATAATCAAATTAGAATAGCGCATTCCAACTGAAACTGTTGAAATAGTTTTCATAATGTTTCTGAGATAGACGTATCGGTTCAAGGAAAGAGAAAGCATAAGAGAATACATAAAGAGAATACAGTTTACTCTGTAGCAGAACCTGATAATAAGAGGTACATAATTTGAAATGCAAGAGAAATACGTATTTTATCAATTACGCTTCACGCTTCACATGCATCGAACAACTGTACATTGTCTGTCAAACATTTACACGAGATTATTAAAGAGATCACGATAGCTCATTTTTTGTAAACTCGCATTACATGCGGAAGGACCCGGATTTGATTAGCAGTGAGGGCACGAGAAATGTATAATTGTCAAATCCGTCGCAGTCTCGATGGATGTAGCAATATGAAATCAATTCTGTGTGTGGTGCTGAGTAATGGGATTCGTTCGGTGAAGGGCTTTACTCGGAAGGCCGGAGGGTGCATTGGCGCGATGTGACTGGTCAAGGATTACAGTGTCCAACTCCTCCTTCACTTCCTCCAGTTTGCCAAGTACGACTCCCTAGTGCTACTTTCTGCCATATTGCCGCTTGGGTCTGCTTTGCACAAGATTGAGATGACAAAGAGAGTACATATCGAAATGTGCAGTTTAATTTAATATGTTTTCTCTTTACGTATTTTATGCGGTATTTTATAAACATCAAACGTTTAGACGTATTTAAATGGAAAAAATCATTTCAGACGTAGATAAATAAACATGCAAACAGCCAGTTCCGTTTTCAATAAATATTCGTATTTATTACAAACCCAATAACGCCAAACATTTATAGAGAATTATCTTAAACTGGAGACCGTAAAGCGGAATGTCAATTCCTACAGAAGCAGAATAATTACAGGGACCCGCATATAACCTTCCCAAAACTGAAGTTACTTCGTTTACCAAGCATTTTATGTAACAACCTAAATTCTCTATTCTTCAAAGCTTTTTATTAAAACAGTGCAATAAAGTGGGCCTTATATACACCTGGTCATCTGGGTGCCAGTCCCACCGCACCTTTATTCGCGTTACAGTGGAATGTTTCCTCGTGGTGTAATTACTTCATTTCCCTTCACACCGCGCTGGCGTAAACTCCATATTACTAGGTTTATAAAGAGCGACGTCGAACAAAAGCCTGCACTGAAGGGAATAGGGACATTTTTGGGAAACCGTGGCAAAATGAGAAACTCTGGGGTCTACACGACCTTTCTATCTGGGGTCTACCCGACTATCCACGATAACCGTAGTTTTCTCTCAAACACACTGCATATTCCGGATTTGCCACAGCTTTTCGAACCACAAAAACCACTCTCGTATTATCTATACTGTTTTTTGTGCACTCATTGGTAGACGATTGATCAATTGACTTTTTGTGAGTGGTTACCGTTAGCTTTTCTAAGTTTTCCCATAAAAAGGTTAGCGGAGAGAAATGGCAAGATTAGTACCATCTCTTTAAAATACCAATAATCTAACTTTCTAACAACGTTTTCAAGTTAGCGATGTCACTTGAGTATACTTATGTATTATATTTATGTCATGTATTTATGTATTATATATGTCACTTGAGTATACTTAATAAAATACAAGAATGATAATTCAATCATTGACTTTACGACGAAATGAGTCATAAACTTCACGCGATTTCTCTCGATACTTTTGGTTACAATCACATCACTGATATGAGCTTAGGTCAGAGTTAAAAAGTTGAGCACATTGCTTGTTGAGAACAAGGCGCATAAACGTGCCTACTATCTACCAATATTTGCATGGAAAAGTGTGTAAACGCGGCAAATGCTACCGAAAGCGCAGTGCTCAGTCGCCCGATCGCAACGGGCGCGTGGTGAATGGGCCCCCTAGGAGCATGTGCTCGGCCAGCTGCTGGGACAGCGCTGGCAACAGCTGAGCCGCGCGTTCGGCGTGTCCGATCATAGTGTTCGCATCGGGTAGAGCCGCAAGGCGAGTGCTCTGGGTGGATTATAGAGAACACTGCTATGCATTAATCGCTCCCGAGACTGCGCACGATGTGCACTCAATACAAATACCATTTGCCACGATATTCACAGTATAAGGGAAACCCCAAAACTAAAATGGTTGAGCATAATTTTCTTTACAGCACCTGCGAGGAATGCTTGTTAGAAGCTGCTTCAACATTGCCACTAAAAATACATTTCGTAAGTATCGCATTCCTATCAAATCTATCGTTATTTTACTTCATACACCAACTCACGATAAACTACATTCTTTTAATTTGGGTCAACTCTTATTTATAGATTATTTACCACGAACAGATTATGAAAACATCAAAACAAGAAAATAAACAGTATCGTAACATACTTTTCTTTCGATATGCTAACAGTGGTATATGTTGGTTTTATGACCTTACGTAGAATTATATGAGGGTTTGAAACATGATTTTATAATACACAAAGCTGATGACACCTTTGTTGCCGGCCCGGTGGCCGAGATCGCTAAGGCAGTAGTGTCGTAGTGATCTCGGACCGAAGGGTCGCGGGTTCGAGTCCCGCCTCGGGCATGGTTGTATTTGTGTTCGTTCTTTCACCCCTTATCATCAATCACCATATCGTTTCATCCATATTGTTACCATACCGTTAACAGCAATAGTGGTCGCTAATGACCTTAGATGTTGATGCGACCTTAAATAACCAAATAAAAAAACAACAACTTTGCTCAAGTATAATAATAATAATAATAATAATAATAATAATAATAATAATAATAATAATAATAATAGTAATAAGGAGACCGCCCCCTTTGCGCAGGTGGTTGCGGCAGCTGTCGTTTGCGCTGAGGAGGCTACAGATTTGATTCCTGCTTAGGCGTGGTCGGATTTGTGATTTTTGTCTCTTCACCCCTCATCATAACCCTATTACATCACAATTCATAATTTAAGGATTCACAACCTAGCCTTACGAAGGGATACAGCCGAAAAACCGATCCCCCATAATGACACACGTTACTCTCTCTGAGATAAAAATGATTGGACCTCGGAAGATAACGTGTAGCGTGGTCGAAAACGGCCCATACACAAATAATAATAATAATAATAATAATAATAATAATAATAATAATAATAATAATAATAATAATAATAATAATAATAATAATAATAATAATAATAATAATTAGTAATAATTAGTTGAACCCGCACAAACACTAGCACTTTGTAAATCATTGTTTAAAAGTGAAATAAGCTTTATAGATCCTAACGTCGACTGGTCAGTCACTGAACTGTACGTTCCAGCTTTAAAGGTCCGGTATTGTGCAATATATTGTAGTAACAATAAGAGTTGAGACTGAGAATGGCTTTCACAGAAAATTAAAGTCACTACAATTTTATCGTGCAATATTACTTGTGTTCCTATTCCTTTATATTAATTTTACGTAGGTTTCGAATTACTTCTCGTATCTGACCACTCATGCTATGGAGTAAGGGTCACTAGAAATTATATATATGTAATATATCGTTCAAAAATGAATAATACAGCTTGTAGAATTATGTTTAAGAATCTGTTTTTCTGTTTACTCGGATCCACATGTCTCCCCCCATTCCCCCACTTGCCCCCCGCAAGTCCCCTAAAACTCGAGTCCCGAGAAAACTCACCTGACTCCTCAAAATTCGTTCCTTCGGAGAAGAAAAACTTTACTTGAAGAGTCGAGGACGCACTATTTCCGAATTTTGCGTAACTCTGTGTGTAATTCCTTATGTCATAATTATAAAAATTAGCAAACCTATTTTTTTATCTTAAATCTGTTTGATGCATGATGGGGGAGAATCGATCAAAAGCAAAATTCCATTGTTCTTGTGTGGTTGAAATCTTATCAATTGTCAAAAAATGGAGTATTGTTCATTTCTATAACTTTCAATTTGTTCGCTAACGAACTACAGTTTAAATACGTTTCGTATATTATTTTAGTAGTATACATAACTTTTGCGGCTCTCACAGGCAACCAATCTTAATAAATGAGGTCTCCAAAGATAGAATTTCACATAGACGTGACGAATTGCATTTTGACTTAAAAATGTGAAGGATTTGTTGAAAAAACGCGTCTCATATTAATTTCAAATGCAACTCCCAATACTCGATAGCTTTGTCAAAATCTATATAGTTAAATAACACCTAAACAAAGCGCTCTAGGGCCTTAAAACGTAAACTTTTGAAGCCCAATGCCTAAAAGAAACGTTTTTCATAACGTAACATACAAGATCAGATACTTTTGGAAATTCTATTACATTTTTGCTAGTCCGACGCTTATCGATATTACTCGTCCAAAAGTATCTTACTCTGTATATTACGGGGGAAACGTTTCTTTGAGACTTTGAGCCTCAAAATGTTTAGTTTTAAGGCCCTAGAACGCTTCGTTTAGGAGTTATTTAACTATATAGACTTTGACAAAGCTATTGAGTGTTGAGTGTTGCGAGTTGCATTTGCAATAAATATTTAGATGCACGTTTTCAACAAATCTTTCACATTTTTAAGTCAAATTGAAATTCGTCACGTCTTCGTGAAATTATCTTTCTTTGCTGCAATAATATAGGAGAGGATACTTTATCTTCCTGAAAATATACTAGGGCTTTCCAATCCATCCTTCTTCAATCTACTTCCATATTTGTCTGAAGAAAGATTCTAAAGCAAGTAATTTTTCAATCTAAAAACAAAAAGTAGTTGCGTGTCAAACATAACATAGGAAACTTTGTTTCAGGAAACTTCAAATTGTTGGAAGATTAATTTAATCGTGAAGTAGTATGATATCACTTCTAAGTGATTGAAATTTTTGAATAACATGTGAAGACTCATTCAAAAAGTAAATCTGGGACTTTTACGAGACGCTGCCAAACAAGAACTTAAAAAATTGAAAAACCTGACTCATGTTAAGTTTTATTTTGTGATCAATACAAATGTTTCGATAAAATATTCTCTAAGTTGGAATTTGTAAATTCTAAATATTATCTCAATCTTACTAATTGAAACAACTATGTATGAAATTAATTTAAAAGTAATAATACCAACAATCAATTCTAAGAGCCATCTTAATTTGAAATATTGATAGGGGAGTTACAGTCTTATGTGTGTATTAAGTATCATAAAACGGAGCAATTTCAAAAGAGACGAGATCTCGCATACTTTTTTATTTTAGATCATTTTAAAATCTTCAATTTTAAATCTTTATTAACAATAGAAATGTAATAGAGAATTATTTCATAACATATATGAAATCTGGAAATTACTATACTGAATATTAATTGACAATTATTAGGTGGCCGCACCATCTTCATCTTCCTCAAACAATTTGGCCACTGTCGGAAAGTTTGGAGACCCCCTAATAGTAATAATAAACACTGTTACATTTATATACTCGACAACTAAATGTTCAAATCTTACACGGAAGCGCATAGACAACATATTGCCTAAGTTAACGCCCACTGCCTGAAGGAGTCGCTGGCGAAGCCAGTGACGCGAGTGGCGGCGGCGTGGAAAAAGTGAACCTGGCAATGAACGCAGGCTATGTTGAGCTGCCGCTGACCTCAGCGGTTTCTCCTGGGGTTGCCACGAGCGCTACTCATCATTATATTTACTATAATTCAATTTTATAGATATTCTAAGAATTTTCTCGCGTTACCGACGGCAGTCAAGTTGCTCACAGTATACATAACCGTATGTAAATATAACGTAATAAAATGCAGAATTAACGCGTTCACAAACGTTAATTAATGAAATCGATGAAAATAAAATGTTTAAAGTTTCAATTAAAACGATAACTGTCTCTATAACTAGACCCTTCACAAATATGTAATACTTTAATTGGTTTGGATTTCAAATATACTTTACTCATTCTTCCTTTCAATTCCCATTTAAAGGTCCCCATCAACATCAAATTTCAATGCGTAGACGCCACTTAAGGAATTGTGCAATTAGTTCTAACTACCAACTCCAAGAAGTCACACCGAGTTCCCACATTAGGACCAATTCCCCAACCCCAAATGTTGAGCCGCCATCGAAAGAAAGAGAGTTATGTACTCATTCTGGCTATTTCCTCCCAAGTAAATGCATTATTCAAGGCCGGAGTAAACGGAGGGCGTTCTGCAAGCACCATTTGGGGGGATCGGCCCGCGCCACAGCTCCTGCTGTTGAGGGGACCCCGAGCGGAACGGAGATCCATTTGGGCTCAGCGAGAAAGCGGGAGGGAGGAGAAGGCACTGACGGCGGGTGCAGCGCGGCCGGGGGGCAGTGCTGCAAGAGATGGCCAAGGAAGCAGTGGCAGCAACTGCAGTGTTGATGATTGGTGCAAGTGACAGAAAAGTTGTGGAGGTGAGCGAAATGACGGCGGGATGACTGGAACGACGTTGAGTTAGAAGTGTAGGGTGGCGGTAGGGCCTTCAATGGCGAAGAAGATGACAATGTTTAGATGGAAATGATAAAGGAAACGAAGCCAATGGTGAGATTCGTTTTGACAATAACGTCAGAAATATTAACATTGAGTTTGCGATGTGAGGGAGAAATGAGAATATTGCAAAAGCAGTGTTATTTACGGAATGTCGAATAACGACGCGCTGAGTAGTAACATTTATGTATCAGGCGGCGTTGGGAAATCAGGATGTCATTACTTCCAGTATGAAGTTGATAGAGATACAACGAAAAACTAAATTATGTTTTGAAATCAAAAACTAACACAAAAATATGAATTTACTACTTTTTTATCCAATGAAAAAGAACGTGGGAGATATATGGTGTCATGATTTAGTGTGTAAAATGAAAATAAGAAAAATGAAAAAGTGATCAGAAAATGACAAAATGAACTACGTGAACCTTTCATTTTAAGCAACTGGAGGAGTTTGAATGAATGCAGTGGACAGGCCGGTGGTCGAGAACGCCGTAGGTAAGGCGGTTGCGAAGGAATTTGAGAGGACGACGACGCCGTCACCGACATAGAGGAAAGACGTGACGCCGACTGAGAACCGGAAAACACGAAAGTGAAATTTCAAGCAGCGAGGCGAGATGGCGTCGTAATCCCGGCCGAGACTTCGCCGGTCGCCATCGGTTCCTTTCAGTAGGTGGGGACGGGCAGTCGGGCGGGAAGTGGAACGGGCAATGGCGTGGGTGCAGGAATGTAGCAGGGCGCGATGGCGGTGACGCAGGTGGGGGTGGGGTGGGATGGGGGCGACGGGAGGCGAACGCGGAGACGAGGGGATGGGGATAGGGGCGCGGGCGGAGGCGAGAACATGAGCGGGGGAGCCACCGAGCTGCTATTACGACCGCAAAGAGCACGGCCGCCTGGGAAAGCGTCCATTGGAAGCCAAGGAACAGGGCGAAGGAGTGTTGCAACCGTCGCTGGGTTCAATTGAAGGAGAAAACGGAATGTGATAAATATAAAGATAAAAATAAGAGTTTCAGAAGAAAGAAAATAATGTAAGAAACCCAAGAAGAAAAATAGAACGCTAAAGTTGTGAGAGAAGAAATGTCATCAGTGCATCGCCTTTCGATAAAACGAAGTTTTAAGTACCTCGACAAAATCTTTTTTGGTAAGGAAAAACAAATTGGCAAAGTTAGTGCCGGTCAGAAAAATACTCTTAAAATCTTATTACAAAATGCACAAAAATGCTCATTTACTCGTACTTTTTCTTGACTACAGAGGAAGATGTAATTATTTATTTGTATGTTTCTAGTAGCAATGTCGGCAAACTCCAAGATATGACTGACAAGATGTGACACACATTTGCTGTAAACCAATTTTTCAGTATCAAGGATCCTAGAAACGTAAATTTTGAAAAGACTACGTGGTAGAGGAAGAAATTTACTACATATATAAACAAGATTTTTACACTTTTTCGATATCAGGGTCTCACAATACGAGTTTTTTTCTGACAAAATTCGCCATTTTCTACTGCAGTTTTACGACACTTTATTTTTACAATGTAACTATGTAGTATGTAAGAAAGTAAAAGTGTACTCTGAATACAAAACTTTGCATCACCAGTGAAACTCGCCAAAACACACATCATGCAGTTTAATATAGCCACGGGAGAGTATTGCTATGAAATTCTAATGCCCCTTGAAAATTGTTAAGAAGGTATTAAAAAACATTTAAAAAGGTATTAATAAATTAACGATCAATTTTAAAGTATTTAATATGAATCAAATTAAGAGCAGTAAATAACATCTAAAATTAAACTAGAATCATGAAGCAGCAAATTTTGTTCAACAATGGAGCGACAGTTTCAATATTCGAATAAAATAACTAGGTTAAAGAAATGCAATGAAAAGGAATTACGAGTATATCTTCCCATAATACAGCTCTCTGTTGACAATGTCGCGTGAATAAGAGCCAGGCATTTGTACATTTGTGAGAAATTTAAATATTATTGCTGCCATGATTATTACTTTGTAACTTTCATTTCTCGGTTCTTGTAATAATTGAAAACAAGTTTGCTCGTTCACAATTATATACCTTTTTGTATCAAATTACAATTGTATGAAATTCCAAATCTTGTCTTTCTGAATATAGGGTTTCAGATATAGACTTCGCTACCTGAAATAACACATGCTTGAAATTTTGACCGATAAATATCACAACTCACTGGTACATGTGGTTATTCACCTTTTATAATAATGTCTGTCTTTTAGTAAGAGGTCTGTAGAATTATCTGCTGCAGCCGGGATAATTGAATTAAAGAAGAAAAATTTCTTATTAGATTTGAAGCCAAACGTGAAAATTCATTACTACGAGAGACTTAAGGGCTATTTCAAATACGTAAGTTCTCTACACTGCATTAGGCATTTCGTACTTGCAACTATTAGGCATTTAAACATGAAAGTTGAAATGTCATTAAATCTACTGTGAGTTATAACAAATTAAATTATATAATTGTCATTTAGTGTACGCACAAAGAGTGATACTTGCGCTCCTTAAAATACTGTTAAAAGGATTGATTGTTTCGGTAACTTAGTAGGCAGAGCAGCTGGGCGTAAATCAGAACACCGGCCAATTCCATGAACAAATTTTATTATTAAAATTTAATTCGACTTCTCGGGATCTTGTATGTGTTATGGTTCTCTCACAATGTTATCAAATTGTCTGAATTATATCTATATATAAGCTAACGTAAAAGAAGAAGGTTCACGACATAATAGTGGCAAGATTTTCCACACCAACCAAGTACTAACTCGGCTAGGATGAAAATCCTGGAGGCCCGCTCCTCCGATCTTTTTTGACGTTTCCACCGATAATTTCCAGACGAACGCCAGAGCAATACTTACGACGAGTCATGAATTCTGCAAGATCCATTCATCGACATCCTTTCCTCACTCCAACACATAAGAAAAAGCGATTCCCGTGACCATAATCAAGAAAAAGTTCTGTCAGTACTGCGATGCACTGCTGTAAGACCATCCCCACGAAATATACACCCCCAGAGAAACAAGAAAAAGACGCAGAAACGGCTTTTAATCATTTTGGCGTATTTTCGATATGTAAATGGTCTCAGCTTCAAAATTAACTTTCCCGAAAATAGTTTTCACCAAACACTCTCCTCTCGTGATTAACGGTGAGGAGCACTTTCTCCTGACAGCGGCGGCTGAAGCCGGCAGCGTTCAGCGTTCAGCTCGGGCGTGCTGGGCTGGTGTGAAGGGCGTGCGAGCGCCCGCGGCCGTGCGCTCTGGCATCGATCGGCGACCTCTGCAGCGCGGCGCCCTCACGCCCACCCGCCAGCCCGGAGAGGAGGACAGACGAGACGGGCGGGGCGGCACGAGATAGAGACAGAGAGATAGGGAGAGGGGAGAAGTAAGGTGCTCCTCCTCCGCGAGACCTGCGCGACCGCCGAATGCGTCGCGTTCTGCGAGCTTTCGCCTACTCTCATCAACTCAAGTAGGTTCGTTCCTTCACCACTAAGTACGCAAGTTAAATTTGCAAATCAGCAGTCAGGGTAGAGACTGACGATCGGGTTCGATACCACAGAATGACCAGCGATGAAGTAAAACACACAAGAAGATGTTACAACGTTTAATTTAGTAGAGGCTGGAGAAGCCGAAAGATGTGAGCTCAGGGACTTGTGAGTGAATACACTGCTTCGTCTGTCGTGCTCCTCAGTATATATATATATATATATATATATATATATATATATATATATATATATATACTGATAATATTATATCATACAGGTAGTTTGCAGAAAGTTTCAGGATGTGGTACATTTATCACTGAATCGTCAAAACATTTTATTGTATATTTGGAAATGTGAAGCAAGTGGCAGGTGGGGCGCTCGGCTGGGCGGCGCCGTCTGAAGGTTGCGGGGTGCGGATCTTCCTTGTTGGTGTGACTAATGGAATACATAACTCGCAGGCTTACATTGGCTGACGTAGTCGCATTGTCTGGGAGCACTAGTCAGCTTGCTAGAACACCCGTCAGCCTACCGGTCAGGATATTTCCTTATTCCATCTGGCTCGTCCACCATCCCGCTTGTCAGCGTGCTCTCGTGTGCGAAAGAATCCCAACAGACATTGGTCGCTCGTCCGACATTCGGTGGTTCGGGGTTTACCACTACCGTGTTAAACCTGTCCGCCAGCCCTTCAAATTCCCAAACCAATGGTTGGCCTGCCCGGGTGCCAGCCCAACCGTGCCTTTGTGAAACCCACGGGAGGTGGGGTAAGGTCAATTGGGTAGGTGTTCGCTTTGAGGGGGAGTAAAATCCCTCTAAGTAACAAATCCAGAGCAATCGGTGTTTGCATCGCCTGAGGGTACAAGCATTTATGTCAGTTGTTTCATCAGTCCACCTGTTCCCCTGTATCCCTGCTCATGCATGCGTGTATTAAAATTTCAGACACATTAAAATATTAATTTCATTTTTTCTAAGTTCCCTCTTTCACACGAAGATGTTACTTTTATATTTCACTCTCGCCTCCTTTTCTTGCGTTGTTTAATTACCCATCCTGCACGTTTTAGTGAATCTCACCTGTGTAAAAATGCTATATTGACATATTTAATTTCAGTAGATGTTCTGGTCATGTCTACAGACTCATTTCGTATACTTTCAGGAAAACATACCTTATATTCTGCCTTGGACTGGTCGTCCCAACAACCTGTTCCGTTCGCCCATTCTAAGCCTGTGACGACCGTCACGTTTTCTCATTCCGGTCACTCGTGTCTCTGTTTGATGGCACCGCATCTTCCGTTCAACGAATCTCCCTCCCCAGTTCCCTTTCGCTTTCAACAGACCTCTCTCGCCCACGATTTCTTACCCGCTCTTTCCGTGTCCTTCCCTTTCCCGACCCATCCTCTCCACAGGGGCGCCCTCACCACAACCCGCCTCGTTCTGTCCCAATCCGTGCCACCCTCCTCTTTCCTACCATTCCGTACCGCACCGTCTTCCCCATCCCGCCTCGCGCTGCCCCACTCCGCCGTCGGCGGCGTCCGCCGCGTTCGAGGAGCTCACCGCCGCTGCGCAAGCCGCTCTTTATTGCGAGACGTCTCGGAACGAAATCGGGCGCGCGTGATTTCCGCCAAAAGCGGACGTAAAGAAGATGCGTCTTCTGGAAGCAACTGGACGTCTTTGAAGCGATATACATCCACAAGAGATCGCACAATGACTTTATTTCATTCATTGGATTTCATTCATTTTGCAGTGATATTATTGAGACTATTCTGATATTTCGGCACCCGAGAGTGAATGCTCCAGCACAACAGTGTACGTATAGAAAAGTGCGAGGAATTTGGTACGGATAATTCAGTGAATTTAGGTCAGCATTAATAAAACTAAGAATAGAATCTCTAACATAATGCATTCACAAGAACTCCGAAATGAAAGACTGCAAATTACACGCTTTGTCAAAGCAAAAGTAAGTGGGGCAACTGTTTATATTTTCACTTATTAAATCGTAAATATGGTTTTATGAGTTAAGAGAATGCGAAAATATATTTGCAAACGTTGACTGAATTCTTCTCTTTAAATTGTTTTCTGTCTTACAATCCACACAATGCAACTATATTTCCGTGTAGTGGAGCGATAAAAGCTCGAATTTTCCATTTTTCTGATAACTTTTTTTAATAGTTTAAACATAATCTATTGAGCTCGTAGTAATGTAATGAGATGTGTAATGCACTCAGATGACGCAAATTATTTCAAAGAACTTAGTGAGTGCAGGAAATTAATACTGTGAAACCCGTAATTTTTTGGAATGTATTTCAATTCGAGAATGAAAATGTTTAGATTTTCCTTTTGCATCGTTAAAGGTTTTACAAGGTATAAGTAGTACATTAAAAGTGTCATGTCGATGCCTACGTATCTGAAAAGTATTAATTATTTACCTTAATGATGTAGTTAAATTATTGTGAGTGAAAGAACTTCAACCACTCGACTGGTGGCGGGTAATTGCTGCGCCGCTCAAACTACCCCCGTAACTGACTTTTGAACTATGTGGCACTTGGCAAAGGTGCACATTGTTATGAAGTTACCGGGATGGGCCATCAATGAAGCGTGAACTCTTGCGAGCGAGCGCAAGTCAGTGGCGCCGGCAAAGGAGAAGGAGGCGCCAGGAGCCAGCCCAGTCATCGGAGCCCCTCGAGGCAGGTCGTCAAGAACAGAGCTTGTTATGAGTTCAACGTTGGCGCCTTCCACTCAGTTTTGCCGCTAGCGACGCCGGCGCTTCTGCTCCTATTCCCTTCAGGCCCAAAGCCGTACAGGGGATAAGTCGGTTAAAATGCACGTACTTCCTTTTCCTTTTATTTGGTTTTTAGCATTTAGGCTCATTTGTGCCTTTACGCCACCAAGCAAATTTTCAGTGAGCGCGTGTATGAATGAATGAATGGATTAATGATGGTTTGTATAAAAGTGCTGGCTACTAAGTGGTTTGCTATTTCTTTCAATGCCACGATTCTAGGATGCCTTACAGTAGATTTGAATGCACCTTTTGACATGTGCAGTGTGCTTGCCATAACATGTATCTTCCTAGGTTGGTGTCCATTTTACGTGTTTTCCCTGGGCAGGAAATTACGCCAATAATGTTGTCGGACAATGAGACTGAACTATACGGATACGTACGAATGTATTATCACAACACAAACTATTATCAGATCGCTGCTCACCAATAGATCCCCGACCAAATACGATACATACCATATTTCATATCGTATTTGATGTTTTGGGTTGCATTAAATTTATAAATGAATTATTTCAAAATAAACATTCTAAGCAATTGACTGTAGAAAATGCATGATTATAGAATGGGAATTAACTTGAAAAAGAATTAGCAAAACATATTGATCTAAGTTGCAGTTACCCAATTACATTTTTAACGATGTTTACGTTACAATCACTGGTATGTCCAAAAAAATTTTTCCCACGAAATGTTCAGGAAGACTATCAACTTCGAGGAAAGAAGAGAATGTTAACAGAGTTCGTGAAATGTTCTCGCGGAGCTCCTAAGTAAGCACTGTATGAACTACAATTTTATAGTGGAATAACTTACAGCTTCACTTCCTGCAGAAAAGAGTACCTGCACGTTTTTCAAATGATGTCCGCGAATGGTAGCATGATCATTTCCCAGGTCGTTGGATTGGCAAATGTGGTGCATTTGAATGACCTGCTCCTAGCCCTGATTTAATGCCTTATGCTTTTTTCCTCTGGGGTTTGGCTAAGGAGGCCGTGTACGAGAGAAAACCAAAGAATGGAAACCAATGTTGGATGAATTTGAAGCAACAATATCATGCGTGTTAACCAATGTTCCACGAACCATGCTGGGAGCAGCAGCATCAAACGTACCGGTTCGTTTTAAAAAATGCACTGAAAATTTCGGAGCTCGTGTGGAGATTTACAAAGGTGTTAAACTAAATCTCAATAATCATTGTTTCTAACAACTTGTTCTAAGGCTTTACGACCTTCAAGTGAACGTCTTGGCCTACTCAACTATCCTTTTCTATTTTTCTCTATTCTTCGAGTGCTCGATCCAATTTTTAATCTTCATTTTCCTGATATCTTTGACATCATCTTTCCATCTATTTTTCGGTCGTCCTCTTCTCCTGGTACTCACTGAATTCCAGCTAAAGAGCACGTTCACAATTCTGTCATGTGACATTCTATTAAGATGACTAAGCCAACTTAATCTCATGGCTTTGATAAAAATTAATATGTTTTTATGTTTTTGTATATTTTCCAGTTCGGAATTGTTCCTAATCCGCCTAACTCCATTGGACATTTTAATTGGTCCAAATATCCTCCTCATAATCCGTCTTTCAAAAACTGCAAGATGCTGCGCATCCTTTTCTTTTATAGTCTACGTTTCTGCGGCACACGTTACAACTGGTCTAATAACTGTCTCATACAGTTTTAGTTTTGCGCCCTTTGATAACATTATACTTTTAAATAGCTGTAAATGTGCAAAATATGCTCTGTTTCCCGCTACTATTCTTGCTTTTATTTCTTCTTCTACATCATTGTTGAAATTAAAAATTGCTCCCAGAGAGCTCACTTCTTCATAGGCTTTGTTAGTAATGCGAATTGGAGTTAATTGGGTAATTTTGACCTTACATCTCGTGTACTTCGTTTTTGGATTTTTAATCCATAATGGATTGAGTTCTCACTTAAATCCTGGAAGAATTGCTGAAGCGCCTTCTTAGTACGTGCAGTCAGCAGCACATCTTCTGCGTAGGCTAGATATTGTTTCAGTCGTGTTGATATCGACCTGTGTTTGTTTTATGCATGACCACGATGAACAACGTCTCCGATAGTAGATCTCCCTGTCGTACTCCAAATTTGGTATAAAACTCTTCACTTGTTCGCTGATTTATTCTGACCTTGGCCTAGGTACCCACCAACGTGAGCCGTATTAATGATTGTAAATTAGTTGGCACTCCATACTCTAGCATACAGTTAAATAATTTGTGTCTTAAAACCGAATCAAATGCTTGCGAGTAATCCGCGAACATATTATATAACCTGATGTCATGTTCTATACATTTTTGGTATATTTGGTGCTATGTGAAATGTGATCTATTATAGATCTATTTGGTCTAAAACCTGCCTGGCAGTCGTGTAGTTTTCCTTCGAGAATCAACGACAACCTAACATTCAGTAAAATGACAAATATTTTATATACATTTAGCAAGGTTATTGGCCTGTAGTTTTGGCACTCATATTGGTCTCCTTTTTTGAAAATTGGGAATATTATTCCATCGCTCCACCGATCTGGCATTCTCTCTCTTCGCCATATGTCAGTTATTAGTTTGTGGGTCTCTTTCTTTAAGGTCCATCCTCCATATTTGATTAATTCTGGGATTATAGTGTCTGGACCAGACGCCTTGTTTGATTTTAGATTATTAATAATGTAACAGATTTCATTATATGAAGGTTCTGTTACTTCGTTTTCTTTACCTATTATTCTTTCTTCGCTGACTTCGTTATTATCTTCAATGTTCTAAAGGTCTGGCGGGTCAAACACTTCTATGAAATATTCTTTCCATCTGTGCATTATTTGACTTTCTTGCATTAGTACGTTGCCCTCTTTATCTCTGCACATACTGTAGTTATGTCCTTTAAATTTGAGTCCACCAATTTCGGAAAAGAACTTCCTAGCTTCATTTCTTTTAAAACTTTCATGTATTTCACTTTGCTTCCCATTTATCCAACTCTTTCCTCCTGGTATAATTCATATGCACTTCTAGTTTTGACTTGCATGCATTTCGATCTGGCGTTGTTCTTAATTTGCACCGCAATGTGACGTTCTTGATCCCACCATTAGTTTTTCGGTCTTTTACCCTCTACTCTAATTGTTTGCGTGGCATCATTCCAGTTCTCGGTAACGTCTTCCACCGGCATTCTATTTGCTCATTGTTCCGCTAATAACTAATAAGCGAGAATATACTCTCCTTTGATGGGATCCCGTAATTCACTTCTTTTCCATGATGGTATTTTCTCCTTTTATTTGCAAATACTCTTGGTAACTTTAGGTTTAGAATAGTCTTAACCAAATAGTGATCAGAGTCTATGTTCGGACCATGTAATGCACGTACATCTTCTATCAAATCTACTTTATTTTTGTTTACTAATACGTGATCTACCTGCGTCACTGTTTCTAACAACACCAGTTGTGAAAGAATTGAGGGATAAAGAAATTACAACTATCCAAAAATAGTGTTACGATTCTAGGTGGTGAATTAAAATTCTGGTATTATTTTCACAAAAACGTTTATTTTGTTTCTTAACACAATCACTGAAAACACTTGATTTATGTACAGATAGTATTCATTTGATTATTCTTTATACGGCACACTTCTCTTGCGCTCCCACGGCACTGCAGTATAAGGTTTGAAACTGGTCATGACCGAAAGTACGTTTGGTAATGTTACCAAGTTAAAATTTCATGGACATTGAATAAACTTACAAGTTTCTGTGAATAGAAAAGATGATTTTCATTTAGCCAATTCCAGCAAATGAGTAGCGAGAAATGTATATTTGCTTTTCAGATTCCTCGGCCACTCTGTACAGATGGCAGATCGAATAATCGGCTATTACTAGTCAATAGCGATTATTTCTTATAAGACCCATCGACCCAGTTAGCCAGATATTAATTAATAGGAAATAGCAGTTGAAGATTAATTTTAATAATAGAATTAACGTAATCTTTTCCTGGCGCCCATAATCTTATATAAATTTGGTACGGGTTACGTTGAATTAATATTTAATAATATTAGAAGGGCAGAGGAGATATTAAATTAAAAAATTAAATTAGACAGTTTGTTTCAATATATGCATATACATATACACACACATATACATATATTATATATCATATATATAATGTGATATACCAAAATGACGAACCATTTTTATTTATGAAAATGTCATTTATATGAAGTAGAATACAGGGCTGCCAATAGACGATCGCGGGGGGGGGTCGCTTGTGACAAGTAAACAACCGGCGTTAAAGGTCATTTTCGCTACCTAGCGAAAGAAAGGATGTGGATGTGACCGGGCAGAGGCGGAAAAATTATTGTTTTTGTTAGACAAAAGATGATATATAGTTCTGATGCTTTGGGTTTTATGAAGAACAGTGACACTCTTTCTAGCAACGCGGAAATGAACGGGTCGGCTCCTAACATTTTACCAGATCGAGGAAAGACTGTTGATTGACCACTAAATCCGATGCAATAACTTGTATTATAATTAAGTCTATCGTTTCTTATATTAGGATAAAACGTTCTTGTGGGAAGAGACGAAGGAATTCTACAAAGTAATAGTACGTGCATAGGCATCTACCCGTGACGCGAGTAAGGGAAGTAACGGGTGATAATAGTATCGCTGGGAGAATTTGAACTTGATTGCGAACATTAGGCGGAGGACTTTATGAAGAAGGAAGATTCTGCTGCGACGACGGAGATTCTACGGGGCGCCATCGAATGGAGAAGTGAAGAGCGCGCGAAGATCTGCGAATAATAACAAGGTTGTTTTATAATTATTACAAGATAGAGAAAACTGGTCATGACCAAAGATAATTTCATTTTGATTAACGATGTAACAATTCTTGTTTAACTTTTATCAGAATCATAATATTTCACATTATAATAGATTCCAATTTGTTACTTTAAAAGAAAGCTGATTATCATTATTCTTTACGAGCAATTCAGTAGTAGATATTTTGATAAGATTTTCAGATTCCTCGCCACTACGTATGGATGGCAGATTAAGTAATTGGTTGCAGAGTACGTAGCAACAATTATGAACTTCGAACACAATTAACTGAGCCAACACGACATAATTTCGGATGAGAAATATTAAAATTACGTAGGAAACATCAGGGTTACAGTGATAATTATTTCCTGGCGCTAAAATCAATAACTAAATTATTCGGAAAATAATTACGAGTGTCATTCAAACGAAAAGAGTTATGAATGTAACGTAATTAACAATTCGTAAAATTGCGTATTTTACTGGTAGAAAGAAGGGCTTGTTCCAATATATATATATATATATATATATATATATATATATATATATATATATATATATATATATATATATATATTGTAACCCGTCGGCGGTGGGTCGGGGGTTTGCATGCTCAATAATACACAGATGGGCATTTCAAGATAATATTTACTTATTCTAAAATATGATTATGATGATGATGATTGGCATAACAATGATTTTTACAAATGAATTTACATGTTGTTTTTTTTTGTACATCGGCGGCCTCTTATTTACTTTAAAATGAAATTTGATACAAAAATTGAACACAAGTACTTGGCCGCTACCCTCGTGCCTGTTTACCGGCACATCCGCTACAGTCCCGAATATCTAAAGTTCGTCCGCATTTACGCGGGAAACAAGGGCTGAGCGTCACCTGGCTGCACAAAACTACTTATCTGGTACTCTTCTGAGGCGTGATGTCAGCAGTGGTGAGTGATGCATTCCCGGGCTGGAGTCGGGCGGCCGTGGCGCGTACTCAGGCGGAAGCCACCGACAACACGCTCCCTCTGGACCCAATGCTGCGCTGGCGTCGTCCACATTTCATGACACGCGACCCAGGTCACAACGTCTCGTTGCCGATCATAAACAATGGTGATTCCGCGCTCGGCTTGCGGTCTCCGGAGCAGAAGTTCCTTCCGGTAGCGAGTCTAATGAATTTCACCGATGATGTGACATTGCGCAGAGCAAAAATCTCGTATGAAGCGCCAAATCAACTAGCGCACGTTTTGAGAGTAATCATTTCAGCTCACGTGACTAATTAAGTTTATGCGGCGCGCGGTAGAGCAAGTGTCTCCCACCGATTTCTAGACACAAGTCTCTCTCACCGATTTCTAGATACAAGTGTCTCTTACCGATCTCTCGATACAAGTCCGTTTTGGGCGGCGCGCTACCACGAACGAAGGCACCTCTTCCCTCTCCACGGACCGGGGGCCTGTCTTCGATTCGCTCGCCCTTCGCTAAAGAGGCGGCACTTGAGCCAATGGCTCGCGAGCTCGCATCGACAATGTGGCATTGTATGCTCGAAAGTAGGTCTCGCGAGTCCACAGGTGACCACGTGCGCATAACGAAAGGGTGGTATATTGGCGCGGCACGTCCGAAGACGGTGACACATGTTTCCCCGCCTTCGCGCCTCGGTCACGGCGTTTTACTCCTTTCTTTTCGGGTGCCGGCGACGGTTAGCCCAGGCCGTTCTTTGATTGACATTATTGCTTTATTGCCCTGCCTGGTGCCTCTCTCCCGGGTGAACACTTGAGCAAAACGAATTTTGATGCTCTTTTAATCAGCACGTCTGTGGATCGGACTCAAAAGGCATTCCCAGCGAGCGCGGGACTCGACGCGGCACGCGCCGGTGCGTCTCGGTAGCACAATGCTTTTGACGGTCATAAATATGTCTCCGAGTTCGGCTGAGGGGGTGATGACGAGGGGTTGGCAGAGCCCGGTGGTAGGGCTTGGCCTCGATAATTGTCGTTTAGTGTGGAGAGGCTATTGAGTCCGCGGCACCCAGGGACGGTCATAAAACCTTTTGAACGGCGCGGCCACGCACCTAAGCGGGTGGGGCGGCGGTCGGCATAATATGACCAGTATTGTATTTTATTATATTATTATTTCGGAGGACGTACCGTTACATTGGCAATCCCCTCCCACCAAGAAAATTCTGAGCACAGCGATGGATTTTCTTAGAGCAAAACTAACTAACGGAAACGGCCTCCGTGAGCACAAAAACCACAAAATAGAAACATTGCCCGCTATAATGACCTGATCTAACTTAACCAATAATGACAACGAAATTAACCCTTGACAATAAACTATAATTAGATGAGAAAAATAAAATTGCCCTTAACAACTAATAAACCCTTAAGAAATGCAAATAGACCAATAAAGTGAGTAATAAAATTTATTTTCGTTAAAATTAATCAAACCTAATGCTAGATAATTCAAATTGTTGGGAACTTCGACGAGTGCGAGGAGCGGCCGACGTGATTAGGGTCATCACTCATTAAATGGAACCATGTTGTAATGATTAAATTTTCCAATGGGAACTCCGTTCTCGTCGTTTAGTTCGCAAACATTAGGATGTGGTTTATTAGTGACCACATAAGGCCCCGTGAACAGTGGAAAGAACTTGCTGTACAGCCCGGCTGCCTGGTCAGACGGTCGTGGCGTTCTCACCAGCACCTTTTCGCCCACTTTGAAGTCGTATGGGTTCTTTACTAGCCTCCTTCGCTTGTTAGCCGCGGCATTCAAATTGCTGAGGACAGTTTGACAGCGCTCCTCAAAGTTCAGGTTTTCTTGCGTCGCCAAGCGGGACAATAACGGGAAATCTGGAGGCGGCTTCCTGCCAAAGTGTACTTCATACGGGGCCATTCCCGTCGAGTAGTGTGGCACGTAGTTTAGCCATACGTTAATATGTGGAAGGACTTCCGGCCATGCTTTGTGCTGTGCCGCGACATACACGCGAAACAACCTTGATAGCTCCCGCATAATGCGTTCTGACATGTTTGATTGCGGGTGTCTGACAGATGAGAACACCGCCCGAACACCGAGTGTCTCGAGTGCGTTTCGCCAAACTCTGCCAGAGAATTGCGTTGCGTGGTCGCTCAGAACCCGCTTACATTGGCCGGCCGTATTGAAGTAGTCCCGCGTCAGTCTCCTGAGGCAATTCTGGGCGTTCGGCCTGGTAATCGGATAGACCTGTGTGAATTTAGAAAAGGCATCCACAATTACCATCACGTGTTTATATCCGTATCTTGCCGTCGGTAGCGGGCCGTACAGGTCTAAACAGGCTAACTCGTTCGGGGCTGTCGGAATGACGTGGTTCATTTCTCCTTCATAATGGCGGTTCGGAAACTTGCATTTTTGGCATATAACACATTTAGAAATAGTGGTTCTGACTTGCCGAGCCATGTCGCGCCAATATGCAAAAGTTTGAATAACCTTGAGAATCTTGCCTCCTCCAAAATGACCGTACTTCTGGTGCATGTGACTAATTAATTTCTCAGTGACAGCCGCGGGAATCCACACTTTAAAGAAAAAAAGCGAACGGCGAATCGATCTGAACGGGTCACCTAGAATAGGGAACGAAACTGTGGTGGCTGGCGGTCAGTGAGGCAGAGAGTGCAGGAAGGGTCGCCACGTTCAGCGGTGGCAAAGGCGAGTGAGGAAATGGCAGAAAGAATATCCGAGTTCATCGATGGTAAAATGGCATTGGAACGAGTGAAAACAACAGTAGGACAGTAATGTGGCGATATGCTAGGTGTGGAGTAAAAAAAAGAACTAATGAAAACGAGAGACAGCACAGAGACAGATTTGACACGTTCGTGTGAGGCCGAAGCTAATAAGGTGAGCGTTGTGCGACGCAGGTGTGGAGCAATATCCAAACTACATCTACAAACCAGAGACCTGCGGAACAAACTAATATTTGATGTACAGCAGGTGTGTGATGAGTGAATAATTGCTGAGGTGGACGGTAACCCGGTAAAATGGTGAGCAATACGATAATGCATGGGACATGAATGGGAGTGAGAATAAATGGCGCGTTGTCACCGCCAAGCAATACAGCGGATTGAAGAGAGAGAGAGTGCATGCAGCGAGGCGCATGCCATCCCGAAGGAAAGTTCCGCAGCTGCCATTTGAGGTTCTATGCGCTGCATGGCCAGGGACGCGCCGGCCAGCAAAGACGTCGCGCTTGAAGGCCATTCCGGCTGTTTGTTTCCCACCACCGCACTGGCGGCGGTGGCGGCGGCGGCAACGTGGGGCGTCGGTGACAAAGCTTTATCAAATAGTAGGATACCTTTCGAGCAAACTTTATTTACCCAATACAATTAGGTTCATGCAATGGTAAGGGAATTTGAGAGGGGGGGGATATTGGTATTATTTTCAACGGTAGGGTGGGGGGGGGGGGGCAAGCCCCGGAGGGAACAATTATTGGAAAGGGGAGAATTACATCTGTAAAAAGAAAAACTATGTAATTCATGTGTGTAAGAAATTTATTGTTTGACTATTTTGTTAATTCAGGATGCAACCCAAACAGAAATGGGGGCTCCCACACAGTGTTAAGAAACCCTAAGTAGTTACAAGCCTAGTTACAACCTAAGTAGTTCATTGTGTGAGAGAATTCATAATTCTATTAGCAGTAATTTTAGTAGTTCTACTTGTATCCGTGACTAATGAATATTCCATATCCTTAGTTTAAATTTTGTTTCATTGAAAATATCTCATTTTTATCATCAAATATTTGTTGTAGGGGGCCAATATCTGGTCCATCACACGCACGCACGCACGCACACACACACACACACACACACACACACACACACACACACACACACACCTAATCTTGACTGAAATCTAAAGTTATTATCAAAAGTTATATAATAAAGCAAAAAAATAACAACCTAGTCTCGGGCATTTGTACCTGTAAATAGAATCGTTTAGAACCTTCTTCAGGTATTTATAGAGATTGAAACAATCCTTAATATACACGTACAAAAGCAAAACAGAGCCTAGAAGAATATGTTTTAATGCGTGTTAAAATCTTTCGATTATAACTAACTAAAATACGTGAAAGTCAATATGTACCTTTACGTTGGTAACAGAGATAGAGTAATCGCAGGAGATCCATAATTTCAATAATTCTAACTCTTTATGTCCTACATCCCTTTTGACCCGTTTCACCCAGAGTGAACCGCCATCACCATCGCCTTTGCCCGAACCTTCTTCTTCCCCGACAAACGTTTCTTGGCAACCTGTGAAAGTCGCCGGCGGCCGCCGCGCCGCGCCGCGGATCCGCGTTTCCTGGCAGCGGCGCCCTCGTAACTCCAGCGGATATCGGAGTGCGGCACGGTGAGGGGAGGGAAGGGGCGGAGCTGAGTCGGGCCCTAGCTGCTTGGCCCCGGGCGCGCCCACCCGCTCTTCTGGCTCGCCGCGCCCGGAAGTGGGCTCCTGCACCGCGCGGAGCTGCGCCGGGACGTGCTCTACCTGTCGCAATTACTCGCTGCTCACACTGCTGGCTTTCGCTGGGTTCGGATAAGATAGGAATCGCAGCTAATGGGTTACTAGAATTTTTTCCCGTGATTACGAGATACAATAAACCTACGTTTTCTTTCATTCTATTTTTCATTTCAACTTTTTATTGAAAAAAAACAAACTCGAGGGATATTTGCTCTAGAGTTTTTTTCAATAAAAAGTTATGTTGAAACAGGTATCTCAATAATCAGAAACATGTGTTTCTTACGGCTGTGCTGCTAAATGAACGCACTTTCCTGTTTTCTGAGAAGCTTATCAAATGACAACTTTTCGCCAACTTGCTTCCCTCTCAACACTACAAACACAATCACAATTATCTGAACGCATTTACAACAAAAAATTCCTGCCATAATACTTTTGACACAATTTTTTTATCAAGAAATTAACCATTATTAAAATATGAAGTGCATTACTCGCTTATTTTTTCGCACAATGTCTCAAAATCCAATTACATTTGTAAGAAATTCGTCTATATTTCATAATTCCTTAACCTCGATAATTTGTAAGTCAATTAAGTAGTCTTCAAATATTTGTATCGTCAAACATGCTATTTGCTTTTACTCTACAATTCATGCAATTTTCATAAAATAAAACTATGAAATAGCATATAGAATCTCAAAATTGGATTCCACCATTCACAAAATGTAATACTAATACCACTGCGTCCTAATTAGTTTGTAATGAGCTTAGAACACTAAACGTGCACAATTGAAGGGAATTATTGAGAATGAAAAAATATTAATGGTTTTGAAATAACTCATTCACTTGCATTTTCTTATAATAACCACATACAATTTGTAATGTCTCCATCTGCTCTGGCAATTAGTGTTCTGATTGACTAGCATCTGGGAGGGATACGAATTAAGATTCCAATTAATAAGACTAAATTGCAGAATAAAAGATTGTTAAAAATGAGTATTCTTTTGAAAAATCTTGACAAATGATTTCTCAATAATTTCGAATTAGCGTATCACATTGTGCTTCTGTCAATTGCCTTCTCAATACCTAACGTATTATCGAACAGACCAAAAAAAGTCTTTTTCAATAAAAATAGTTGAATAATAGTTACGTTTAGTTCATTTTTTCTGTATCCGTGGTAGATATTAGAAACAAGTGAAGTCTTGTGTATGAAGTCGTTGACGGAAGGGAAACCCTGACATTTAAGCTGTTAAAAATATGTAACTACTATTTGATGTTCAAAGTTGGGTATTATTCTCTTCATATAAATTAATTCGTTTGGTGAGTATTCATATTTAGAAACTTCGCATTAGGCCCCGACATAACTCGCCATTCATTTCGTTAGGGAAGCTCCCTCAAACTGGGGTACCTTTTTGAAAATTATTAAGAATTTTAAGTACTTTCCCGTAATTTACAGTCACAATTATTGAGTAACTTCAGGCAAACACAAATATTACGCATTTTCTTTCACGAAATACTAATGAATATTAACGTAAGTCAAAAATACAGAATTTATTTAATTACTCATAGAATGAGTTCACAGACATATGGACAATAACATTTTCAAGAATTCTGAAATATGATTGATTAAAATTAATTTGATGATTAAATGAATGATTAAATTTCAAGCTTTTTGTGTTTTATACTGTATCGAATTTTTAGTATTTAGTTTATTTCGCTTTCAGAGCATTTATAAATAATCAAGTTGTTGGAGACATTCTGAAATACTAGTTTCGTTTAACAACATTTTTACATTTTTATACCGACGAGCTTTTGAGGAGATAAGAACTTCAGAGCACGGTTTTGTCTGGGAAAGCATATACCGCTAAAATGACGCTGCTAAAACATGGGTACGTTCCGCCGTTCGACGCCCGCGGCATCTCCTCGAGTCTTTATTATGTCGTTTTCTAGACGAGTTCTGTTCTCCGCGTTACGAAAAACAAGTGACGCGGGAGAGGGTGCGCAAAAAATTTGCAAGGGGTGCGAGAACTTCACACGAAAGTTCAAGGTTGAAGAACAAGATTTCCATTGTCTGGAGAGACGTAGATCCTTCACCTACGCCGCCATATTTAGATACTTCATTTTAAGAGGATCTCCTTTCTGCTGCACCACGTTTCGCCCGTCTGACAAAAATTCTATTTTCAGATAAAATCTAATGAGAACATTGCTATACAAAACAAGATGGGTCAAACCGCGAGCGGTGGCTCAGTGCATCAACTGAAGTCACTGCACCGCCTCTGACTGGGAGGTCCTAGGTTTGAATCCTGACGGCGAAAGATTTTCGACACTAGCTTTTCAGCTAGATCGAATTCAGTTGCTGTCTGGAAGAGAATTCTAGCGGCCAGCTGCACTGATCGGTAGTTTTCCGTAGTTTCTCCGATCAACGCCAGGCGAATGCCGTAGCAGTACACTAACAAACGGGCCATGGATCGCGCGCTATCATTCATTCGTGTTCCTTCTCTTATCCTCTCCCCTTACACACACACGCGTACACTGACATGCACTACTCTACCACATATTCCGGAAAACCAGTCGGGAGCTTAGAACCTGTCCCGGCTGGCGCAGTGCCCCGCTGGTGGGAGAGTCCTGGTTAGGAGGAAACCCCGCTAGCCGAACGTAGGTCGGCGCCGGATCTCGCCATCCAGAGGGGGAAGATCATCGCCATCTCCCAAGGAAAAGCATGCACTACACTTAGGGATTAATGACCTAAGCTGTTGAAGCGCCTGGAATCACTAATCAACCAAGATGAAATCAACTGACTCAAGGTCCGGTGTCTTCAATAAAGTGAAAATATATTATATGAAAAGGAAGAAATTATGAAAGTGCATATTTGTTTTCGACGAACCATTTTTGGAAAGTTAAAACAATTCCATCAAAGATCTATCATATCTATCAAGTGAAAGAGTTAATTTACCAATAAGGATACATTTGATGTAGAAATATTACACGAAAATACGCAGAAAAATGTGAAAAAATAAAAATAAAATAGTAATATTATGTGAAGGAAGAATCCACGATTCATATTGAAAGAAAAAGTTAAGACAGGTTAATATAAAAATTGTATTAAAACGGATTTCGTTTATTGCACATAATCTTACATAATCATTAATTGTCCTGCGTTATACCCCCAATTTCAAAGCAATATTTTATCTACTTAAACATTTTAAAAACTAAAAGTTTCAATTATTATCTGTGGTTACCCGTCAGTATCTTCTTGGGCGAGGAAAAAATTCAAGGAGACTAGGGAAAAAAACGAAACATTTCAGAATATGTCTGGCATTCTCACTGCGCATTTATCTTAATCAGTTCCCTAAGATATTAAAAGAAAGATATAACGGAATCGTAAACATCAATCAAATCCTAATTGAACAGAGAGAAGGCTTATGTGTCACAGGAGTGTTTCTGCAATCCCTCAAATCGCAGTAATCTCTCCTGTGCATGGGCTCGTCTCCCAATGAAAATGAAACCACTCATCCATCACTGGCCGTCCAAACTACCGTCAAACACTTGCGTCGCTCCCACCGCGTCTCATCGTGCGACTGAAATGCGCGTGTACTAGGTAGGACACGAGGGGATCATCGCTTCCGCAAACAAGTTGCAAAGGGTAATCCCTCAGGGTAATAAGTAATACAGCCTCCTATGAGAATGTCTTGGATTTCAGAACAATTATGGAGACCATTAACTCTGTGGTTCATTAACCGTTGAAGAGCAAAATGCGTACACAGCATGTTGAATTAATAATATGCGAATTTACACTTGTCACCATTGTTTAGATTTTCAGTACATTTCAGATTTCCAGTAACAGTATACAGTCTGTCTGGAGAGTCCTCGGAGTGAGGTTTAAATTGGAAATAAATATAATGGGAAATGCATTGTTTTTAATATAGATTTTTACGAGTAAATAGTAGGATTTTATGTTGCAAGTTGTGTCACGATAAAAGACGCAAACATTCGTAAAGAATACATTTAACATCTTCCATGCAAACTAAACACAATCTTCATGACATACGATCGTCTTCTAGAGAAAAATAGGAAGGGGAAGGATCTTAAGACGTACAATAGAGCCGAACTGAAATATATAAAACAAAACAGCAAAAAGAGAACAGAATGACAAAGAGCTAGATTGGCAGTGTGACGTCTCCTGAAAAGTCACGACAATTCCATGCTCGTTTCTATAAGACGACTGCAGAGTCAGAAATAAGTTCACGAAAGTTCGATAAGCTCGTGAAAGCAAAAGCCATCCAAGCAAGCGGAGTAACTTTTGAGGAGGAGGTTGAGATTTCCCCACACGTCCTTCGAAGTTCCCGTAGAAGACACGAGGCTGTAATTCAAACTCAAGGCAGGTTGAGAACCTGCAACACATTTTCCTCAGAACTAATCTCCACTAATATTTCTGGAAATGAGTTGGCTAAGATTCCTGGGATAATATGCTTTTTTCCAACTTCACCCTGTTAAGAATATATTTATATGGACAAATGCTACATCAACAATTCTCCCTACAGCACAGAAGGTAACAATGTTACCCTTAAACAAATTTGGTGCAAAGAATTTGGATTTTTAATTCGTCAAAAAAAATCACAAAAGTGATATCATCCTCCAAAATACTATACTTACTCTTCGAAATACAAGCCGTAGCTGACCGAATGCTAACTTCTAAAAATGTATGTGAATTTAATCCGTCTACAAGGAATTGTATTAGCTGTAATAAAAATGAGTTGCTAATTTCGTCTTTCAATAAACGAACTACATTGTTGTTAGTGATCATTTTGTTCAAACTTTTGGAAATGTATTTTTATATTTAGTTTTCTTGAATTCATTTTCAAGTTTTCCTATTATCTTCCAGTATTTGATTGAATTTTTAATATTTGAACTTCTAATATTGAATTACTGATTTTCTAGTATTTCAGATTTCTATACATCCTCAATTATTTCGAAATTTTAAAAATCATAAGAAATTTACAAAATACACTTGAAATGTAATTTATATTTACTTTACTTAATTGAACAGTGGCTTAAGAAAACTACTTTCTCTGAGAACAATTTTTTCAGAGAAAGAAAATCGTAGTTGATGGTGCTTGATCTTATTATACCTGGGCTCGTTTTACATCAAAAGACGCGCGGAAATACACCAGCGCTGTAGGATGATTGATTTATTAGTGCTTCCGGGCGCGCCAACCGCTAAGGTCATTCTCTCGTGAGTAATGTGCGTGCTTTGATCGCGGGATGTCGTGGTAATATTCCCCCGCTGGATGGCGAGATCCGGCAATCTACACGTCGGTTTGCGGGGATTTACACAACCAGGCATTTCCCAACAGGGAGGCACCGCCCAGCCGGGCAAACTCTAAGCTCTCGACTTGTCTCCCGACGAGTGTGGTAGTGTAGTGTATCTGAGTTTTTGTGTAAGGGGTGAGGATAGGGCAAGGAATGGGAAGGAAAAGATCGCGCGCGGACCGTGGCCCATTTGTTAGGGTACTGCACTGTCATTCGCCTTCGGCGCCAGAGGTTTTACCATAAGGTCATTCCCGAAAGGATAAGTCGCGATGCATCATACGGCGACACCACCCCAACCCGAAGAAGCACGAGTTTGACTCATAAAGGCTGAGTCGGAGCCGCCCTTAGAATCAGAAACGGGTATACACGTATGGCACACCCGCAACAGCAATAGAACTGCGGCCGAGTGGAGTGCTCGCGAGCTGTGCCTGTCCCCGGTCTGCAAGCTCTAGGTTGTGTCCGAACGGACCGCGGCCTACTTGTCTCCACGTCTGCAAATCGTATTTTTCGTCTGAGCGGACCGCGCCCTTTCTGCGTCCCGGAGTGTAAGCCTTAAGTTGTCTCCGAGCGAACTGCGGATTGCCAATCAACCAGACTGTCAGCATGGGAGTGACGTCACCTCCTGGCATCGTGTTAGTGAGTAGGAGATGGGTGCCGTAAGTTGGTGACGTGAAGCAAAAACTGGAGCTACCCTTCGACTGCCAGAAACTGGAACATGAAAGTCGCAAGCAGGAATAATAATACATTTTTATATTTTAATGTGCGTTTTCATTTATTCTTTACGTCGCACCCCAGCAAATTTACTTTGCATACAAAAACAATTCCAATTATTCCGTCCATGAGTATTTCTTTTACGCAGGTTATAACGCAGTCAGTACGTACAATTTCATATTTTCTTGAAATACTAACTCATTACCCATCGTTGCCAGGGTATTTGTGACAATCTATACTAATAAAAGTGAATTCAACGACATGTAATCGACATCCATTCCACAAAAATTAGTGTATGAATAGATACAAAATATTTACAGGTTCTTCTTCAGGATTTGACGCAGTGTCCTTGCAAAGTTTGGTAAAGAATAATACAACACAAATGCAGAAAATAAATAATTTAAATATTATGCTGGTAGATGCATCACAGTCGTTATTTTTCGCCTGTCGCTAAGGGACGGGTTCCTGATATATTCCGCCAGAGGCCAGCAGTGGTGCAGTAGAATCACAGAGTAAGCATAGGGGGATGGCCGTGTGACTGATCTCCAAGAAAGTTAGCACATCTACGTGTTTTCATGAAGGTTTTATGCTGTTCATCTTTTGTAACTCCACTAGAAGGCGCTACAGCACAAGTTGGCGCTTCAGTTAAATGCAATTCCCAATCATGGGAACCCAGCTTCATTATTGCTGGGCGTTGCCGTGTGACGGGGGGCGAGGCCGAGGAGGAACCAGCAATGCAAGATGGAGAGAGAAAGGAGGGCAAGAGAGAGGGGAAGAGAAAGGAAACGGGAGAGAAATATAGAGATAAAGAGAGGGATGGAAAAAGTGAGGGAAAAGAGAAGGGGAAAGGGAAGGGAAAAGAGAGGGGGAAAGATACAAGTAAAAAGGCAGAAAATATAGGGGGAAAAAGAGAGGGGAAAGAGAGAAAGAAGAAAAAAGGAAGATCACTGCAGCGCCTCTGACCGGGAGGTCCTAGGTTCGAGTTCTGACGGCGGCAGGATTTTCGACACTAGCTTTTCAGCTAGGTCGAATTCAGTCGCTGTCTGGAGGAGAATTCTAGCGGCCAGCTGCTCTGATCGGTAGTTTTCCGTGGTTTCTCCGATCAACACCAGGTGAATGCCGGAGCAGTACCCTATCAAACGGGCCACGGACCACGCGGGATCTGTCCTTCCCATTCCTTGTCCTATCCTCTCCCTACACACACACACACACACACACACACACACACACACACACACACACACACACACTTACACTAACATGCACTACACTACCACATATTCCGGGAGACAAATCGGAAGTTTAGAGCTTGTCCCGGCTGAGGCGGTGCCTCGCTGGTGGGAGAGTCCTGGTTAGGGGGAAACCCCACTAGCCGACGGTAGGTCGGCGCCGGATCTCGCCATCCAGCGGGGGAAGATCCCCGCCATCTCCCGAGAAAAAGCATGCACTACACTAACGGGACTAATGGCCAGAGCAGTTGACACGCCCAGAAACATGAAAAAATCAATCAATAAAAAAGGAAGATAGAGAAAAGGTGGAAAATATAGAGAGGGAAGAGAGAGGCAAAAACAGAGAGAGAGAGAGAGAGAGAGAGAGAGAGAGAGAGAGAGAGAGAGAGTAGGGGAAACGAGGCAGGGTAAAACGAGAGAGGAGGGAGAGGGAAAAGAGAGGAAAAAGAAAGTTAAAAAGAAAAAAGTCGAAAAGAGCGTACAGGGTAAGCGTGAGTAGGGTAAAAAAGAGAGGGATAAAGGGAGTGGAAAGAGATAGAAAGAAAAAAGAGAGGGGAAAAGAGAGGAAAGAGAAAGAAAAATAGATGGCAAAAGGGAGATGGCAAAGAAAAAGAAAAAAAGAAATGAAGGGAGCAAGTGGAAAAAGAGGGAAAATTGAGAATGGGAAAAGTGAAAGAAGAGGAAAGAGAAAAGGGAAAAATGGAGAAAAGGATAAATGAGATAGAGGGGAGAAAATGATAGGGGGAAAGAGAGAGGACGGAAAAAAGAAAGAAGGGGGAAGAGTGAAGGGGAAACGGGAAAGAGGGAATAGAAAGGGAAAGATAGAGATGGAAAAGAAGAGAGGGAAAAAGAGAGGTCGGGATAAAAGAGGGAGGTAAAAAGCGAGGACGAAAGAGATGGAAAAAGAGGGAGAGAGAATGTGGGGAAAAAGATAGTGAAGGAAGAGGGAGCAGGACAAGGCCTGCCGGTTTCCGCTAGTCATCTATAAAGGATCACCGCTTCTCCCGTCCAGCACGGCCCGTCTACCACTCGTCTTCCGGGCAACAAAGCTCCAACAACAATCATACTCCTACATTGCTAAATTAAATCTTCAAGTCCTCTGTTGTTCTAAAAACACTAACTTCTATGAAGTCTGAAAGTGTCGAAAAATTAAAACTAGTACAATAATTACAAGACAGATCTCTTTACACCCTGTGACTTTCACCTCTTGCTTTTAGATCTTATTTACCTGCATTACTGTATACAATTACTGTATACAATTAAACAATAATCTTAATTATTAATTAAAAATACGATTTAGTGACGTTGCTCAAATCCGAAAAAGAAACGATTTTCTGGTGACAAATTCGGTCTCAAACACTCAACTCTCGAGCCTCGGAGAAGAAACGCACCCCAAGAGCCCTGGAGAGCGCAGGCCGAAGTTCGTGAGGAGCGCCCAACACACAGAAAGAGTGGGGCGGTCACGTGCGGACCGATGTCTTCCAGATGGACGACCGGACGGCTCCAACCCCTTTTATTGAACCTCCGGTCGGACCCATAAGTCTAGGGCGCCGATAGTGACTGCCGCAAAAGACCTCAAAGGACGAACGGATTAGGAAGCCCGATAAAGGATCAATGCTCCAACAGGGCTCCGAAGACTTTCCACCGAAATCTGGCCTCTTTACTCACGAGTGCGCTTTACTCACGCGTGCAATGGTGTATGTCAGGTTATTAAGATCTCAGGGCTATCTTTCAGGCGTATCTCACACTGTTTTGTATGATAATGCAAGTCTGTCATTACATTGTAACCGATCATTGTTGCACGAGAGAATTTCTTGTGCAGTTCTTTTTGGTGTTTGGTGAGTTAGTTTATCGATTAGTTTTCTTCTCCATTTCCAAACAATGGAGAAGTATTCTCTGAGGTTGAAAATATTATAAGTTGCAAACAATTTTCTAAACTAAAACTAATATAATAAGTACATTATAAAATATACACTCCTTGTCTGCGTACTCAGAATGCATACCTACTAATTTCTTTCAAAATACGAATGCATCACAATTTCTATTCGAGTTCGAAATTTCAGAAATTGAAATATTTCTTTGTAAAAGCGTACCTTATAACATTAAAAATATAAAATAGATAATATAAATATAAAAATTATATTAAGAAATAAGTTAATGCTTAAAATATATTCACGTTTTAATAATCTCACATACCTTATTTTAATAATGAATATTTAAAGGAACATAATTTGGTTTTCATATAAGAATATACGATTCAATTTCCATGATGTTATGATTCACCAAACTATGAAATAATTTCCACCACCCTTGCTTCTTTACAACCAAAATCCTCTTCTTACTCCTCTTGCTAAAATGTGCCCGTCATAATTGAAATATACGTTAATTTGAGAGAGTTCCGCAAGCAAACGTAGGCAAAAACCGGCCCACCGCAAAACATAAGAACCGATATTGCAAGATGTGCTTCATCTCTCGTAACGTATCCTGATTTGCATCGGCATCGCCATCTGCTGGCGAGGCGCCGCCTGCGTCGTATCATCTTATTGGCTGCAGAGACTACACTGCGTCGTCTTATTGGCTGCACCGTTCAGGCACCGTTCTGCCTTGGGCGAGGTGCCAGTCATTAAAAACAGATGAATAAATCTCGCTGAAAACGATCCACTTCAGACCTATGAGAGCAAAAAGTCAAGTTGGTAATTGTATAACATTCAATCCGGCAAAAGTTCGTCGCTCTTCTTGTGAAGTTCCTGCAGCAGTGAAATCGAATCCTGATTTACGACGAGGCGAAAGACGTAACAAATCGAGAGAGCTTGAACTGAAAGTAAGATGGCACCACGTGTAGGCGTCTTTAGGTAAATGTTCTTTAAGAAGTTCTTATCGCAGAGGGCTCTCACGAGAAATTAATATGCTGGCTTAAAAAAGATTAGACAAACACAAATACAAACAAAATTTAATGATGTATTCAAAACACTAAAGAGGAAAAATATGTAGCAAAAGAATGATGTTTAGCGCACATGACAGATCAAAAAACTAATTCTAGAAAGATAATTGTAGAGAATGTAGGATCTTGTCGAGAAAACATATTACTTATTTAAACTCTTCTTTATAGGCATTGTGGACACTCAAAATTGCGTGTAAATTTGACTAAAGGAATCACTAAAACACCATATGCAGAATTGAAAAGAACATAATAGAAATATATATCTCGGAAGAGAGATTTACTTAACCTCTTTCCATAAATTTTTTCGGTGTTTTTGAAAAATAAACAAGTAAATAAATGAATTAGAACACAACAGGTACAAGATAAATTTGTCAGTTGACAAAAACGTCAATAAGTTAATTCAATAAATCAATAAAGTAAATATTAAAATTATTTGGCCTCAATATTCTCCTTTGAAAGGTGGGTTTAGGAAAAAAATCTTTATATCCAAAGCAACGAGGCAATTTTTGGTCTGAAAGTCTCGGCGAAGGAAGCAGACGCACAGCCGGAAGTAGGCAACGGATAACAATGACGCAACGTCACGTCTTGTTACGCGCACATTCGGAAACGCAGCGGCCGCGGGTCGCATATACTCGCGGGCGGTGTTTCAGCGCAATGCCACGCGGGGCGCCATGTGTCATGTCGAGTGCTAACGCCTCTCCGTCACCAGGCAAGGGGCGGCGACCAGTGCTTTTTTGTTGCGACACGTTGCCTGAATTCCCGCGAGTACAATTTATAGAGAGAGAGCTCGAAGGATTTATCTGGTAGAAAACATTCCCGACTCGCCTCGTTCCGACTTCTCGTTCATGAAAACAAAATGCAGACATGTGCCAGAACGATAGTTTCAGGTCATGAGCACTTATAAAATATTCGCAACAAATAAGACTACTGTAGACAATACAATTACAATATACGCACTATCTAGCATACATTTTTTAAATTTTCTTGCCAAACGGACACCGTATTGGGGTAACTACATAAATTTTAAGGCCAAATAATACAGCAAAATACGTAAATCCTTAGACGATTGTTGTGAAGCCATGAGCTTCCTGTAACAGAAACCAGGACGATATCAAAAACTTAAAAGGAACCATTTAAGTAGTATAAGTAACCGTAAGTAACATTTAAAATAACCAGTAAAAAGTAACCATTTTTATTTGCATTTATATTTCATTGGAGAACTAGACATGAAACAGGACCAAAAGTGTCGAGTTCGGAGCTCCAAACTGTACCGAATCTCAAAACAATCACACAAAATTGAAATATTCCCTTCCCGAAGACGAGTCAAAGAATATTTATATTTCAACGAGAGATATAAAGTAAGATAGAGAGATTGTAATTCATGTCCATTGTGACGGTAGCTGATAATGCGTCGTTTTCCTCTCCTGCTGTTATGATTTTGATATAGCTTTAAGAACTTCTCTGTCAAAGTCGTTTATAAATAGCAGTTTTTTTCCTACATCAATGTTTAAAGTTTTCATCAAATGTTCCTTGAAAAAAACAACTCTGTCCTGTAACATCTTATTAAATGTGCATGCTATTTGTGCATTCAAGAACATTTCTTGAATTATCTTAGGATTGTTACAATGAACTAATGATTCACACAACTGTGTTAACACTATAAAGACATTGACTCTTTCAACTGCAAATAAATTAATATGAAATTGATTAAATTTAATAGATCAGAAATTAAAATAATTTAAAAAGGTGTTCGTAACTAATAGGTGATTTGACTACTTTAAATTATGACCTACGTTTTGCTTTATTGTTACACAAAGGGTTTAGCCGAATAAGACGGTGAAAAGTATCCCGAAACCAAATCGATAATCGCGATGCTCATATGAAAGAGCAAAATGATGTAGATCCATAAAAAATCAGCCTCCTAGGGCAGTCTGTTGCACAGACACAACGAGAAACGTGTTTTGCATGTTTTATTTTTTCTCAGCATCTATTACATGTATCAGGCGGAAAAAAATGCAGAGACGGGGAAACATAGTTCATTTGAAGGTATTTTTATCAACAAATTTTGATGCCCAATTCATGTAGAAAAAAAATTGAAATCCATTTTCGACGTGATAACGTCAGAGTAATCGACGCGATAACGTCATTTAATTAATTCCTTCAATTTAGACATTACAATTAATGTACCTACACGGATCACACAAAATTCGATGAAGGCAATTGATCAAATTATAATTAACAAAACTACTACTCGATATGAAGTTCAAACAAAAGATTCAGGATACAGTGACGATGCACAAATTCTTACCATTATAAGAAATGCGAACACTGACACAATAAGTAATACACGTATGACGAGATAGTTTACTAAAAGTAAAATAAAATTATTCATTGATCACTTGATGCAGGAGTCATGGGAAGCAGTTTATAATACTGTTGATACAAACGACAAATATAATTCTTTTTTTTTCAACTCTTTCATTTCATTTTAACACTTGCTTTCCTCTTCAAAAACGAAAATTAAATATTTCACGAAAAAGCAATTCTTGGATAACACAAGAGATTAGGACATCTTGTAAAAACAAGCGAATTCTTTCTTTCATTTCTAAACGTCAAAACGTATCTCAAGATTTCCTCATCTACTTTAAAAAATACAAATCATTGTTAAGAAAAGTCAAAAGGCAGGCCAAAATCATGAAACATGATCAGGATATTTTGAACTCAAATAACAAAACAAAAGCAATGTAGAATATAATAAAAAATACGACCAAATCAACTAGAAACCTTGTAGAGAATGTTGTTTTAAAATATAATGATATAAATGTGAACAATCCGGCAACAGTGGCTACTCTCTTTAACCAATACTTTTCGAGAATTGCTGCCGATCTCACTAAGAGTCTTCAGCCACAAAATTCAATAACAGACATTTCACCCAAAATGTTAGACACGATGTTCGTTTCCGAAACTTCTTCCTATGAAATTCTCAAAATAATCGGCAAACTAAAAAATAAATATTCGCCCGGTTTAGATGAATTCCTGGATTCTTTGTTTAAGACCTGTTCGTAAGCCATTATACACCTGTTAGTTCACATATTTAATACATCCTTATGCACTGGAACGATTCCAGATATTTTCAAAACAGCTAAAATTAAGCCGCTCTTCAAAACAGGCAACAAAAATGAAATTCAAAATTATCGGCCCATTTCTCTTCAGTTTTTTCAAAAATATTAGAGGGACTTTAGAATTTAGAGGGACTGCCAACATGGATTTAGGAAATCAAAATCAACGGAAAGAGCCATATTTTCTTTTCTTAAAGATGTCGCCTCATCATTGGATCAAAACGAGGCACCTATTGGATTATTTTTAGATCTCTCAAAAGCTTTTGACGTCATTGATCATGACATTTTACTTTCAAAATTACCTTCATATGGAATTCGTGGTATGTTCCGTGATTGGTTATGTTCGTACCTTAAACAACGATCTCAGAGAGTGGAAAAACCTTACTGGATTGATGGAACATTACGTACGCAGCTTTCCGACTCTTAGCCCATTGCACATGGAGTTCCTCAAGGATCGATTTTAGGCCCTATTCTGTTCCTACTTTATGTAAACGATATGCCCTCGACGATTCGAAACGGAAGAACGGTTCTCTTTGTCGATGATACGAACATCCTTAGCAATAAAGAAACCGTAAATAGTACAAAATCGGATGTTTCAAATTGGTTCCGAAATAACAAATTAATAGTAAACGAAAAGAAAACGGTTTTAATGCAGTTTTCCACTTCAAATAAAACAATTCTGTGCTCCATTGAAAATGAACGGTGTATCATTGACTAATGTTAAGAATACAAAATTTTTAGGTCTCTCAATTCAGTCAAACCTTACATGGAAAGTCCATTTAAATGAATTGAACACAAAATTAAGTTCATTATGCTACATGTTCAGAATTCTTTCAAATTCAGTCAGCCTTCATACTGCTCGTTGTGTATATTTCGCGAATGTTCATTCCCGCCTGAGATATGGCATAATATTCTGGGGAAATACATCTTATAGCTCCCAGACTTTTAGATTACAAAAAAGAATTGTAGGAATAATAACCAAATCCCACCCACGCGATGCTTGTAAGCCTCTCTTCATTAATCTAGGAATTTTACCATTACCTTGTCTGTTGATTTACGAATCAGTGGTTTTTGTCAAATTACTTGTTTAAGGGCGGGAATGTATTTTCAGAAAGTGCCGAAGTCTATTACTATTACAATCGACTTAGAAATCATATTCAACAGGTGACAGTATCAACAGCTCATTACAAAAAATTCACATACAATACAGGTTCATTATTTTACACCCCTTTGTCAGATGACATTAAACGATTAAATTCGATAGAAAAGTTTAAATCCAAAGTGAAATCGTTTCTGCTGCATAACTGTTTCTATACAATTAGAGACTATACTGAGGATCACAAGGAAAGTAACATTAGTTTTAACAGTGATACTTAATGCATTATTTACCATTTGGACTGTATAAATGTGTATAAACAACCTCTAACAAGTATTGTACTGCAGCCTCCGCGTCAATGACCCCCATCTCGATCAGGTTTTTCGTCCAGTTTCCCTAATCCATGGAGAAAATGCTGAGATGGCACCTTGTTTTGCTTTTGGACATAAATGTAACTTCATGATCTGTGCACGTCTTCTAGAATTCAGTGGGAAATATAGTTATTAAAATTATCGTTTCCATTCCTTGACAAAAGACATCGTGGATAAGAGCCCAAAATGTATTGCTTATTTAACCTTGAAAATATATTTTATTACATGGGAGCTTTTTTAATTCAAAATTCATGAAGTATACGACTTAGTGTAGGAATCACAGAATTTTGAAAACGTTCACAGAATTCACTTCTCCCCATAGCACGTCATAGGCAGTTTTAACTGTTTTTTGACGTAAAATAAATAAATTTAAAAAAGAGTTCTATCTCAATTCCCCCCCCTAAATTGGTCTTTTAACGTTCTATAACATGTATTTTTTCAGATTTTGAAACAATGTGGGAGGTAGTGAAAAAAAATAAATACCAATTTTTTCAGTTTAAACATTTGAAATTCGCGCCAAAATGTGATTGTAAAAACTTGTTTTACCAATGTTTAAATAGTTTATATTAAAATTATTGAAAGGTCTTGCTTACCAGGATGATTTGGAACTTTTTGCTGAAAAATGTTTGTTTTATGTGGAAAAGTATTTATATTATCGAAATAAAATTATCAAACCCCTTTTGTTTTTAGATTTATAATTTATGTTTATAATTAAAATCAAATTACTTAGTTGTTCATTTATTAATCATTAACAATTAGACAATCATAGACAAATAATCATTTTCACTTTCTTCTATAACTAGGATCACGCATTTGTTTATAAACAGTCTATTCAAAAGTTCTTATTTTTCAACATTTCTATTTAAAATGCTTATTTAACAATTTTCGCCAAGTAACTAGCGTGTGCCAAATGATCGTTTAAATGATCGCAGCTATGTGGGAGCGGTATCCGAGGGTGCCACTTCCGTTCGCACGTTGACAATATCGTTTCACTCCCAATATTCCCATGGTAGAAAGAGGTGGGTGGACTCCACCGGTGCACCGCTTCTTGCTCGTTCTGCGCAGCACCAGTTTTCGTCACGAACCACTTCGTTTGAAAAGCAAGACCAGACATCGACCGCCATGTTTCATGGAGTGCAAGAACTATTGAGAAACATTTTTTAAGTGACATAAATGGACAATTTTCAACCGACCGACCAAAAATAACACGATGAAAGGGTAATTGCAATAAAAGATGTAATATTTAAAAAAGTGCTCATCTGTTTCTGTTTCAATGACTTGTAACTGATAATTTTGTCATTTAAAATTCACGCTAATAATGTGACTCGCACTGGTGCCTGAAGCGCATTGGCTGAAGTCGAATACGCAAGAGGCCACCCATCTCTTTCCACCAAGGATATCCCGATTGTGTTTGATACATATTCGATGTAACACCTAAACGATTTCGAGTTCACACGTCGTGTTTAAATCTGTGTTTAAATGTATAAACCTTTTTTTTTCAATTACATTTAGGCGCGAATTTCACATTTTTAAACTGAAAAAATTGGTTTAATTTTTTTTCACTGCCGTCCACATTGTTTAAAAATCTGAAAAAATATATGTTATTGGATGTTATAAGACCTATTTTAGAGGGGGAAATTGAAACAGTACTCCAACGTTTTCACGTCGAAAATGAATTTCAAAAATTTATTAATTTTTTTCTATATTATGGTGGAATTTGGTGTTAAAATTTGTTGTCAATAATACATTGAAATTAAACTATGTTTCCCCGTCTCTGCAATTTTTTTTTTAACCTGACACACTAGCCAGCAATAGATGCTGAGAAAAAATAAAAAATGCAAAACACGGTTTTCTTTGTATTTCAGCAACAGATTGCCTGAGGAGGCTGATTTTTGGTGAATCTCTGTCATTTTGTATTCTCGTTCATATCGCGATTATCGATTTGGTTTGGAGGCACTTTTTACCGCCTTATTCGACTATACCCTTCAGGTTCGTATTTTTTAAATATTATAAGAGTGTATCTTATATATAATAAAGTTGGAGTACCTCTGATTGCAAAGTAACTGCCATTTTTTTAGTTTTTTCTGAATGTTAAAAATATTTTGTCGGGAAAAATCATCTAGTCTTTCTAGGTAATTATTTTCTATTAATCAAAGAGCGTATGTTTGTTTTTTAATAGAAATCTACAGCTTTATTCTGAACTTTTTGATATTTTGTTTACAAGATCTTGAATACCAGAGAAAACTTTCAGCTCATGATTCGTAAAACTAACCCCCCCTACTTTCCCAATCCCTTGATACCAATGTACAAGGTGTGTTCAAAAAGAAACGGGAATTTTAATTTTTTAGAAACACTGTAATTTATTCGTCAACAGCAATGTTGTCACCTTCAAAGTAGTCACCAGTAGATAATATACACTTAAGCCAGCGCTTCTTCCAATCGCCGAAACACTTCTGGAACTCGATCTGTGGGATAGCATTTAACTCTTTCAGCGATGCGCTTTTAATCTCATCTATGCTTGCAAAACGACGGCCCTTTAAGGTTCTTTTTATTTTTGGGAAAAGGAAATAGTCGCACGGGGCCAAATCTGGCGAATATGGAGGCTGGGGCATCATAACAGTGTTGTTTCTTGCCAAAAATTCACGAACAAGCAATGATGTGTGCGCAGGTGCATTATCGTGATGCAAAAGCCATGAATTGTTTCGCCACAAATTCGGGCGTTTTTTTCGGATTGCTTCCCGCAAACGGCGTTGAACTTGAAGGTAGTATTCCTTATTAATTGTCTGACCTTTTGGCAAGAATTCATAGTGCACTATGCCATGAAAATTGAAAAAAACTGTAAGCATAACCTTCACATTCGACCGCACCTGCCGAGCTTTTTTCGGTCTTGGCGATCCAGGATGCCTCCACTGGGACGACTGAACCTTAGTTTCCACGTCATATCCGTACACCCATGTTTCGTCACCTGTTATGACACGTTTTAGTACTTCTGCATCATTACTGATTTCATTTAGCGACTCCTGAGAAACTTCCATTCGCCGCTGTTTTTGTTCGAAATTCAACACCTTTGGCACAAATTTTGCTGTCACACGTTTCATACCCAAAACATCCGCAATTATTTCATGACATGAGCCAATTGATATGCCAACATCATCAGCAACTTCTCTTACTGTAATTCGGCGATCGTTCATAATTATTTCTTGCACTTTTTGCACATTTTCAGCTGTTGTTGATGTGCTGGGGCGTCCAGAACGCTCGTCGTCTTCCACGTCTTCACGGCCATCTTGGAACCGTTTGTACCACTCATAAACCCTTGTTTTGCTCATAGCAGACTCACCAAAAGCAGTTTTCAACATTTCTAGAACTTTGTTACATTTTATTCCGTTCTTATAGCAAAATTTAATGCAAATCCTCTGATCCATTTTTTCAACTAATTAAAAATCGCCACTACTAGGCAAATACATGTAACCTTCTTCGCAACTGACGAAAGACTAATCATCCAACAATGGAACTAGTGTACAGATTCACTCCAGATATGTTTACCAACACAACAAAAAACAATCTCGCGAACCAGACTATTACCACACTCGCAATAACAAAATTCCCGTTTCTTTCTGAACACCCCTTGTATGTCGTGGTATTTCCTTGTTTATAACTATCAAATTCAATCGTGCGGCCATTTCCAGAATTAACATTCCTCTTGTGTCTGTTCGAGGCATACCCCATTCTAATGCCCTCGCGTTAAAGTCCCCGGCCAATACGACCTCAGTTTGAATGCCTGTTAGGCAGTCTTCGAGGTCCTCAAGTTTCTGTCGGAATTCTCCGACGGTGTCATTTGGGGACAGATAGCAGCTCACGTATGTTATTCTATCTATCCTCGTCCATACATAGTGTGAGCCCGCTCCATGGCGCTCCACTCGGATTCGACTTGTGTCGGGAATCCATATGGCCGCAGTGCTTGAGTCATCAGAGAACCATGCTGTCGAACTTTTAGCCCTGTACGGTTCACAGATCAATATGATGTCAACCTTCAGCTCATTAATTAGCTGTTCGAGAAGCTCCGAGGCAATTCTACTACGATTTAAGTTTCCCTGTAGTATTCTCTTCATTTCCTTGCGTTCGCTATTCTCCTCTGTTTCAATGCATCTCTGTATACAATGCAGTTTCCTGTTCCAGGTATGTGGTCTGTCCCTCTTGCGTCGACTCGGGTCGCGCATAGTACGCACGACGGGCTGTTTTGGCATTCGGTACGTTTGTGCCCGGTTTTACCACATCTCCAGCACAGGTTGCTCCTATCTGGTCCTTTGCAGTCTTTTTGCACGTGGCCGTAGCAAAGACACTTATAACAGCGGGGAACAGTAATTCTTCTTTCTACTGGACAGTTGACCCAGCCTATCTTAATGCGCTGTTTGTGCAGTAGGGGAATGGCTACCGCTTCCTCCATCTCCACAATGGCCAGCCTTTGCTCACGCTTGTTAGGTTGCAGCACTGCCACCTTCACGTCGCTCAGGTCAGCATTTGTTTCTCTCTGGATTGCTAACCTTACCTCTTCCTCTGTGGTTAGGCAGTCCAAATCTCGTATCTCTACGCGTGCTCGTGGCGTCAGATTGCGCACGACGCACGTATCCCCTAGTGCATCCTGCATTGTCTTGTGAAATGATTTGCACTCTTGTGGTTGGCGGCCCAGTTCCACCAAGACGTTGCCGTCTCTGGTCTTTCGTATGCCTCTGACCTCGATGTTTTCGTCTTCCGGCTTTATCTTGCTGCGAAGGGTATTGACCACTTCTGCAAACGATTTGCCTTCAGTCGGTTTGATAAGAACTGCGTTTGTACGGCCTTTTACTTTCTTCTTGTTATGGTCTCGAGGGGTTCTGTCTTTCGTAGGAGGCTTCTTCTTTTTTCCCCGGACCTCCGTCCAGTTGCCTTCCCCTTGGGGTTCGTTGGTGCTAGCAGGGGCGCCATTAACACACTCTTGCTCGTTCGTGCTGCTCTCTTCGTTTCCCTGTGCATGCATCGGTGTAATGAGCATCGGCACGGTCTCGCGCCGTCTGCTCTCCCGTATGAGATCGACACTCTCCTCAAGGCGACTGATGCTTTCCTTTATCTCAGTGCTTACGTTCTTCTGTCTAAGGATAGCGCGTCGCATGGTCTCCAACAATTCTACCATTACGACCAGTTGCCTATCCACGGTTTCTCCTAAAGTCTGAATCGAGGTCTCTTCAGCTTCATTCGAAATTGGCGCTCCCGCCGAGCGCTCATCCGCCATGTTGGATGGTGCTGCTGACATGAGGTAGCGGCGATCTGTCGTACTTCCCTTATACCCTAACCTCACTTCTTTCCAGCGGCATCGTGTAGATATTCCCTAATTTCAAGATTAGGCTCGAGACCCGCGTGTTGCTAACACTTACCCACGTTTCCCGGACCTTTCCTCACGTTTCAGTGCTATATTAGCTTGTGAACACTTCCGGCAGACGTCTATAATACGTTTCTCATCCAGAGTCGAAACACAGCGCGTATTACCACTATCACTATCACTATCACTATAGATTACATTATTATTATTATTATTATTATTATTATTATTATTATTATTATTATTATTAATAGGGAGTGCATATCTATGATTTTGCATATTTTTGTCTATTGCTTCAGGGCATAGCTAAATGAAATTCCTTGACATGTGGTTAGAATTGGATGCTATGTAGATCAATATGTTAGTGCAATTTGGCAAATATTTCCTGTTGGTGCATATTCATATGATAATAAGAGTATATTTTTATGCTCCTATATTTATTTTGTTAAAAGAGAGACTTATCTCTAAACCATTCCTTGTGTAATATATATTCTCTCTCTCTCTCTCTCTCTCTCTCTCTCTCTCTCTCTCTCTCTCTCTCTCTCTCTCTCTCTCTCTCTCCGCCTTACTTTGATACCGCGACGCCTCACGTCGCGGCGCCAATGTAACAATATACTACCTCTAATCAACCACGATGGCCCACGCTAGTGCGCCACTGTAATATTCTCTTACAAAACCTCACGACGATTGTAACCTTTTCCCCGTCACGCGCACTATCTTGCCCTGCCCTAGCTCTGAATTATAATTGGGTGCCACATTATCGATTGCCCGTACCTCTGCTAGCTCGTACTATTGTTTATTTCTTACCGTGTCGTAGTCCGCGCGCTCACTCCATACGGAGTTGAAGAAAGGGTCCGTTTCGTTCGTGCCTGGGTCAACATTCATACCACCACAGAATAAAAAGACGTGGAATCACGGCAATTATGAGCCATTGGGATGCTCATGCATTTAATTTAGGATTTTTTTGCTGATATTCCTTTTCATCAACACAATCTGCCCCTCCGACTTACGAAACATAACCATACGAATATATAAACACACAGAAAAAAATAAACATACACACTGAAATTACAATACAATCTGACTACTCATCCACACTGAATGCGCATTCTGTCGTAAGAAATTTTAACCTTATCATCTTATAATTAGAGACACAACTTGGTCTTCGACAGATGCTTGCAGATAAAAAATAAAAAAAATGAACAAACAAATGTACATGTCACTTCCCTTTATGATGGCCAATGTTGGAACACGCGGCGCACGTCACGCATCGCCGTCTATCGACTGGTAGCTCCCCGTGTACCGCAATAATGCGCTGCAACTTCAATTTGCTCCAAACCATATTTTCCACCAAATTCCATTACTGAACACACGCTGCGAAGCGTTCTACAGTACACACGACGTTTCCATCATATTAAAGTTCTCACGGCGAAAGAATATTCTCGATTTCACGAATATCGAAGAAATACAAACTTTAAAATTCCCGCGGTGCAGAAATATTGTTGACTTACATGAATTGTGTTACAAAACTGTGTTACAAAACTGTTCTATTTATATTTTGATCACTGTCCGAAATCTGATACACTCCGTGTTATAAAAATTGTAACACAAGATGTCCGCATCCGCTGCCTAACACTGCAATCGCGTAACTAAAATCAGTCTTCGCGTTGCGTCTATTCATATGTTATTGTTCCTAATCCCGAATTCACTCGCTTTATCACTACCTTGATTTTGTCCACGTAAAAAAAATGTAAACCAAAATAACTTAACAACGTTTTACACGACGCTTCCGCAAAAATTTTCAAAAACTTAACACAACATAAAAACGCGTGCGATCATCCTCACGTCCGAACTCGTTCTGTCTGTAACCCAGTTTGCATTGTTGGTCTACACAATCCAAGTGACTGTCTTTTTTCCAAACATATGCCCATCACCATAATAAATGTTCGAAAATGTTTACATTTTTCACTGTTTTGGGGCATCTTGCGTCTTACTCTCTCTTTCATAGTTTTATTAACTTTTGGTTTGTAATTATCACATTACCGAATTCCCCTTTCCCGTTTTCCTTTTTCCAAAAAACCTTTATTTTCCGTCTTCCCCACTCGTGATGACGTCACTTACATCTTCGGTCGCTCTTTTAATTCTTTCTTAGCTCGCTATGCTATGGAACTGGATACTGATTTATTAACGCCTTACATAAATTCCCCCCGCGCCGTAACTAATTTTGCCCTGATCTAAATATTTTTCCCTATAATTTCTGTAAGTTTGGCCAAAATCCACCCATGCATTCACTGGATATTCAATAAAACTCGTTTTATTATATACTTTCAGAGGTACAACAATGGTCACCATGTCTTCAACTCCGCCGTCATGCATGCAATTTATACCATTTATAATATTTACAGAACCCGTGGCTCGAATAACGTGATTCTTGGTTCAAAATGTTCCTAAATTTGGGTTCTATTCACTGTTCACAATGCCTATTGCCCCCCCCTTTTGTTTTCCATTACTTTCCTAATAATTATTATTACGCGGCGCTGTCGTCTATTGTTTCTTTAATTATTGGCTCCTCTTTGCTTATGTAGAAGTTCCTTGTTCCACGCATTCTTGCGGGCTAGTCTCACAAATCATTACACTTGTTGTCATAGAATCTATTTATTTGGGAGCAGTCATTGATTAGAAAAAGCTTGTCACACTTTGTGTTTTTTCTTTTCTATAGACAATAAAATACTTGTGCAAATGTAGGATATTTCTTGATATATTTTTTATACCAAGCAGAAAAAATGAAACAAGACAAACAATGTCCTTAATGAAGGTGCATAATTACTTCAATTATTTCTCCTGAGAAGTGAGCTAGGTTATATTATGTTTGCACAAAAATACATCTTTTCATTCCAAGTATCACATGAAATGAAATATTGTTAATTTTAATTGCATATTTCAGAATTTTTAGGTCATAGATGCATATTTCAAGATTTTTAGGACATAAAAATCATCTCTCTAATTACAATATATAATTCTTAGTTTTCACACATGTACTTGTCTTGTATATCTAAATGTATATGTAAATAGTCTTGTCAACATTGTTTCAGTTTTTTGTAGCTTGTTTGTAACCTTATTTGATTAGTAGCATTTGTGACATTACTTGTAATACTGGTTTTGGGCAAGTAGCACCGCATCTCTCTCTAAATCCCACATGCATTTTGAATTTCCTTGGCACAATACTCTAATTTTAATGCTGAAAATAACCGTTGTCTTACCTTGAATTTTTTTCACAGCAAGAATGTGTATTTAACTGGCAATAAATAAACAATATATTAATCTTGTACTGCTTGGCTGCCTATTGGGAATTATTTGGCATGAATTTGTAATGGAAACTGAAGTATAATATACTTTTGATTTGAATTATTTAACAAGCAATGAGAGGGTTTACTGTGTAATAACTGCATGTTCAGGGAGAAGCTTATAGTAATGTAGTCACAATAAGAGAGTAGATTCAATATTATTGTGCAACTATATATTTAATGTGCCATTTATATTGATTGTGTACATTCCTGTTTAAATAAACATCTTTAAAAAAATCAAAAAGTCATATTTATTACCATTTATCCCAATCTTATGAATCACACCCCATTGAAATGGTGAAAAAATGGGTAAAGAGAAAGACTGTCTCTGGTAACAATGGATAAGTTATTGAAGACTTACTTACTAATGATGATTTTCATTATTTTTTTGAACTTATTTTTAAAAGCTAATGAATAATTGAACAGATAAATTAAATGGATGCATTTGCATTGATATTGACATAACTGGACTGTAAGGAACAATTCATTAGATCACTTAAAAACTACCATGTATATCACGTTAATTAACTTCAATAATTGTGGTATTTATTTGCGTTCAATAAAACTCATTACTACCAGTTCAAAACGTGAAGGAACTGTTGACACACATCTCAAAAGCATTAATAACATAGAACTATGACCGCAGATAACTTTTGAGGTTGTATTTTTCATTTGCACTTGACACTTTTTAACACTTCTTAAGCTTGCAATAGCTGATAATTCTTAATTAACTTAATAATTATTCACAGAGTTAATATTCGTTTATAGATGAACATCTCTATTTCACTGGCCCCCTCTGTATGCTGAACACCCACCCATGTGTTTGCCGTGCATGGCGACCCGTGTCGGAGGGAATGTGTGTCCTGGCGGTTGAGAGGTCTGTTTGTTTCCCAACACTCACCTTGTGACAACAAACAAAACAAAAGCGAGAGACTTGATCAGAGTTATAGTTTCATAAGTTGGCTATTCCGCCAGGAAATATTTCATGCTGCCATATTGCGAATTTAGTGCGGCCTAATACACGGCCTGGAGTATAACCCACTCCCGATCAATCGGCTTGGACTAGGTCCTGTACCGAACTCCAGGGTGAGCGGGGGGATCCACGGCGGGGCAGCGCTGTGACATCTCCCTACTATATCTCTGTGCCAACCCTGGCACCCCAGTGGGGTGTCCCCTTGTTGGACTCCATGGTGGGTGGGGAGCACGGAGATGAATCGTCTCTATGGAGCAGAAAATAACCCCCCCGCCCTCCTCCGCAAGGAAAAGATGTTTTGATAGAACTATCGATTTGAATAGTTTTTTCGCAAAAGAAGATGATCGACCGAAGAAGCCCCGTTTCCTCCTCATGGCATGCGCCGAGGAAGGGAAAACTTTTAAAAGCATAAGTGCTGTCCGTCTGGCGCGAGCCATTGAAGACGAGTTTGGTAAGCTCCAAGCGGTCGTGCGACAAAGAAATGGTACCATTCTCTTTGAAGCACGCACCGACGAACAAAGTGGAAAAATTCAAAAAACCAAGCAGATTGCCGGCATCCAGGTGGTAGTCACGAATCACCCGACTTTGAACTTGTGCAAAGGCGTGGTAAACCACGAGGACTTTGCTTCTGAAAGTGATGAAGATCTGTCGAACTTCTTTGAGAGTTTTGGAGTCACTGAAGTGTACAGGATCAGACGGAAGGAGCAGGGGAAATTAATCCCCACTTCGACCCTGATCCTCACATTTGACCGTCCGTCCCTTCCAGAAAAAATAAGTACTGGTTTTTACAACCTCCGTGTGCGACAATATGTTCCGAACCCTTTGCGTTGTTTCAACTGCCAAAGGTTTGGTCATACTCAGCAACGCTGCATGTCGGTTAGCGCAGTATGCGGGAAGTGCGGAACACCAGCGCACGACCCACAACCCTGCGACAGACCACCGCACTGTCTTAACTGTGAAGGCAACCATGCAGCCAATTCCAACCAGTGTCCAATCTATCTCCGTGAAAGGGAAATCCAAAAGATGCGAGTGACAGAAAAAGTTTCTTTCCCTGAGGCGAAGCGTCGATTCCAAGCAAGGAATCTAGTAGACATGTCACGATCCTTTTCCAGCACTTTAAAAGCTAGGCCCCCGGTGGTAACCGTGAGCTGCCAAACCCAATGCACTCCAGTCCCAGCAGCGCATTTCTCCTGCCAGGTTGCTCCTATAGACTTCCCTGAAGATACGGCCTGTATCCAAGGGGGAAAAGTTATTACACCAACCAAATACAAAATAAACAGCCAAAAACTCCCGCCACCGAAAACTTCTACTGAGCCCCCTATAGAAACAGATTCCAATCAGAAATCGACACCAACTCAAAATTCGTCGCCGAAGTCTCGTCCTCCTCCCACTGCCGATACTCACACTGAAAGATCTTCCAACCCTTCTAGATCTCGGTCACCTGTGTCAAAACACCGGGACATCCCCCTGACACAGGCGACCTTATCCAGCAGCAGTCAGGACGACTCTGCTGTTGATGAGGAGCACCTCAAGAGCTCCTTTTTTACGAAGGTGAGAAAGAAAAAGAAGGCACCAAAGAAATAATAATTTCCTTGAATGGCTCTCTCATGGAACTTGAACGGTTTTCGCATACATTTAGAAGAATTGAAGCTCATACTCTCCCGCCACAGACCATTTATAGTCTGTCTCCAGGAAACTCATCTTCTTCCTAACCACCCCCTCTGCCTGCGCGGATTTCAAACCTATCGGTTTGACCAAGATGCCGGACTTCGTGCTCACGGAGGTGTCGCGGTTCTTATCCGAGACCATCTGTTTTCTGAGGAACATATCGTTCGAACCGACCTTCTAACCGTATGCGTCCGTATATATCTGCCGTCCTTTTCATTGACGGTGTGCAATATATACATTCCTCCTGGCCAAGCCGTGTCACAAGAGGAACTCGAAGAAGTTGTTTCTCAGCTGCCCGCCCCTTTTCTTATTGTGGGTGACTTTAATGTCCACAATCCCGCCTGGGGTAGCACGAGGTCATGTCCCAGAGGTACTATTGTCGAAAATATTATTGACCAGAACCTAATTCTTCTGAACTCTGGGGAAAATACTCATTTTTCCACAGCGTCAAACACTTTCTCGTCAATAGATCTGGCACTCTGCAGTCCATCTCTATCTACCATCTTAGAGTGGACTGTTCTTGATGACTTACATGGGAGTGACCACTTTCCTACCACGGTACGCTTCAATATTCCTAGTTTAGACGCTACCCATTCACCTCGCTGGGTAATCCATCGAGCTGACTGGAATACATTCAGCGAGGAAATAAACATTCCAGAGAACCGTTCAAGTAACGTCGATGCCTTAGTCGCCCAATTCACTGACGCCGTTCTTCGCGCAGCCACCATGGCAAACCCGAAGTCTGCGTGCTGTCTACAACACATCCCTGTGCCTTGGTGGAATAAGGACTGCTCTAGAGTGGTCAGCGCTCGAAAAAAGGCACATGCACGTCTTAGACATTATCCAATTGTGGACAACCTTATTGAATACAAAAGATGTAGGGCGAGGGCAAGGAGAATAATTGTAGAGAGCAAAAAGGAATCGTGGAGAGCATACATCTCCTCCCTGAACTGCCACACGCCACCACGCCTGGTATGGAGAAGAATCCGCCAGATAAAAGGACACTTCTCCAAACACGGTGCCATGTCTTCTCAAAAATGGTGAAATGATCACTTCTCCAGATGAGATTGTAGAGGAACTTGCCACGTACTATGAACAGATGTCAAGCTCGGCGAACTACGCTCCTGATTTTCTCTTGATCAAAGAGAGGATGGAGTGCCGTCCGCTGGAATTCTCCTCCAGAGAGACTGCCGATTACAACATCCCTTTTTCCATGTCGGAATTGCGCTGCGCTCTTGCATTGGCGAAAAGAACTGCCCCAGGTCCTGATGGGATACACAATCTAATGCTACAACATCTTCCTGATGAGGCAATGCAATTCCTTCTCCTCTTGTTTAATCGTATCTGGAAAGAGCACACCATTCCTGTTCAATGGCGAGAAGCCATAGTCATTCCAGCTTTGAAGGACGGAAAAGATCGGTCGTTGCCATCGAGCTACCGACCTCTCGCTCTCACCAGCTGCCTGTGCAAGGTATTGGAACGGATGGTAAGTCAGCGCTTGGTCTGGACCCTGGAGCACAGAAACCTGCTCACACCAATCCAGTGCGGCTTCAGGAAACACCGGTCAACCTTGGACCATCTTGTCACTTTGGCAACCGAATTTCAACCTCTTTCGTCCTGAGACAACACCTTGTGGCCGTACTATTTGACATAGAGAAGGCCTACGACACCACCTGGAGGTATGGCATTTTGCGAACCCTGCACTCGTGGGGATTAAGGGGGAAGCTCCCCTTATTCCTCCAAAATTTTTTATCGAACAGATCATTCCGAGTTCGCATTGGTGACAAACTGTCTAGCAGTCACCCTCTCGAAAACGGCATTCCCCAAGGGTCTGTGCTAAGTGTCACTCTGTTTGCCATTGCCATAAACAGTATAGCGTCGGTCGTGCGAGAACCAGTAAAGGCATCGCTGTTTGTGGACGATTTTGCCTTCTATTGTTCGTCCAGTAGCATCAGTGTGATCCAGAGGCAACTCCAACTGGTGCTCAACAAGCTCCATGAATGGAGCTTGTCAACAGGTTTTAAATTCTCGCCTAGTAAATCTACTGGTGTACACTTCTGCCGAATATATCACTTGCACAGCGATCCAGTTCTCTACCTGGGAGGGAATCCGCTTTCATTCGCCGACTCTGCCAGGTTCTTGGGACTTACGTTTGACAAGTCCCTAACGTGGCGTGCTCACATCCGCACACTAAAATCGAGATGCGTCTCCCCCCTCAATCTTCTTCGACTGCTGAGTGGTACGTCTTGGGGAGCCGACCGCACTACCCTATTGCGGTTATATAAATCACTCATCCGCTCAGTTTTGGATTACGGTAGTGAAGTGTATGGTTCGGCAGCCCCTTCCACTTTTCGGCCCATTAACACCATTCACCACGCTGGTATCCGCCTTGCAACAGGTGCATACCGCACCAGCCGAATTGAGTGCATTCTAGCTGACGCTGGGGAGCCATCCCTGGAAAGAAGGCGAGCTATTCTATTATCGTCCTATGGAGCTAAAGTGTCGGGTCTCCATAGCCATCCGTGTCGCCGAATTATTATCCACCCAAAATATGAATCATCGTACATACTTCGAACATCACTACCCCAGCCCCCAGGTGTACGATTAAGAAATCTTTTGCGGGGACTTAATGTCGAACTTCCCATTCCTGTAAAGCCCCCAAGCGACCTGATCCCCTCTTGGAAGCTTCTGCTCCCCAATATTGACCTCAGACTCTCCAATCTTTCCAAACATATCGCTAGTCCTCTGGTTTACCAGATGCAGTTTCAGGCTATGAGGGAAGCCTATCCCGACCATCTATTCTTATATACAGATGGTTCATCGTGCAACGATGCAGTGGCATGTAGTTTTTATTGTATCAAGACCACCAAATCATATCGACTACATTCCCAGTGCAGTATATTTACTGCCGAGATGTATGCAATTCTGGAAGCCCTAAAATACATCGAGTCAGCGAGGCTGCGGCGTGTTGTTCTCTGTTCTGACTCTCTCAGCTCCCTTCAAGCTGTCTCACGCCCGTCGTCAGACTACCTGATAAAATCAGTTCAGAACCTCATTCATCGTCTTCGGTCTTGCCACTATGACCTGGTCCTTAGTTGGGTTCCAGGCCATGTGAACATCACAGGGAACGAGCTGTCCGACCGAGCGGCGAAATCAGCGACCCGTAGGATACACATTGACATCCCTGCTGTACCATTGTCGGATGTTAAGGCTTCGTTGAAACGATCCGTACTTAGAGCGTGGCAAACAGAGTGGCACAATACTACTTTTAAACTTAGCGCGATTAAGAATTCCGTAAATCCTTGGCGCTCCTCATCCCGCTTCTGTAGGCGCGAGGAAGTAATTTTAACCCGCCTTCGTATTGGACACTGCCACTTTTCCCATAGTTTCCTCCTTCGAGGGGAAAGTCCTCCCATCTGTGACACATGCCGGACGGTTCTTTCTGTGGAACACGTCCTGCTGCATTGCACAAAATTCGATGACAGCCGACGAAGGCATAGCCTGGGCAACTCGCTACGGGAGGTGCTTGGGGACGACGATTCTGCACTCTCAAAACTTTTGTTTTTTGAGAGAAAGTGGAATACGTAATTTTATTTGAGTGACATGGACAATATTTTATGTAGTTTGTTTTGTGGCCCCTTTACAGCCAATTTTACATTTTATGATAAATTTTACGAGTCTGTTATATTTTCCTTCTGCCTTATTTAGTCGTACACTATTGCGGGATTCATGCCCTTTTTAAGTAATGTTCATGCTTTTAATTAGCGGGTAAGTTGCTTTTGCAAACTTACTTAATCTACCCTTTTAAATACTTTGACATGGGCGCCAATGACCTTGGCAGTTGAAGCGCCCTTTAAACGCTAAGTAATCAATCAATCTCTCACAAGCTCTGTGTGCAAACTTTTAGAGCGAATGGTAAATACACGTCTGGTCTGGCTTTGGAACAAAAGAACCTATTGTCACCTCTCCAATGTGGCTTCAGGAAGCACAGGTCAACCATGGACCACTTAGTCACCCTTACCACAAAGATTTCCACTTCTTTCGTGCTACGCCAGCACCTGGTAGCACGTTTCTTCGATATAGAGAAAGCATATGACACCACTTAGAGGTACGATATTCTTCGCACCTTGCATACTTGGGGCCTTAGGGGACGGCTCCCTTTGTTTCTAGAAGGTTTTCTTTCGTCAAAATCTTTCCGCGTCCGCCTTGGTGACGCGTTATCCACTAGTCATCAGTTAGAAAACGTTCCACAGGGTTCGGTTCTGAGCGTCACTCTGTTTGCCATTGATATCAATAGTATTGCATCAGTTATCCGAGAGCCTGTGAAGGCATCACTGTTCGTTGACGACTTTGTCATTTTTTGCTCCTCCAAGAGCGTGCAAGTTATTGAGAGGCAACTACGACTTGTGCTCAACAAACTGCAGGAATGGAGCGAAGAAACAGGATTCAAGTTCTCTACCTCAAAAACCACTTGCATGCACTTTTGCAGAATCCATCACCTCCATAATCACCTTTTTCTTGGTGGACAGCAGCTTTCAATTGTTGAATCCGCAACCTTCCTTGGGTTCACATTCGACAAGAGCTTAACCTGTCGAAAATACAACCGTAAACTATAGGGCCGATGTGTATCACCTTTAAATCTCCGCACTCTTACTGGTAGACCTTAGGGCGCAGACCTTGTGTGGGATTATGAATGCATAGTGTATGGGTCAGCATCTCCATCAACCCTCCGGCCATTAAATGCCATACACAATGCCTGTATAAGGATTAGTACAGGCGCCTACCGCACGAGTCGCATCGACTGCCTCTTGGCCGAGACTGGAGAACCATCTCTGAGCCGAAGGCGGGATATTTTGATTGCCTCATATGGCGCGAAATTATCCAATATTGATACTCCCTCACGCCAAGCAGTCTCCATCTAACCCACTTGACTTCGTGTGCACTTAGACCATCGTTACCCCATCCCCTGGGAGTCCGTCTCCGTATGCTTTTACAGAAGCTTAATATAAAACTGCCCAACCTTGTGAAATCCCTTGGAAACTACATCGACCCATAATAGACCTTAGACTGTCTAACCTTCCTAAATCCTTAACTCCTCCCAGTACATTCTTATCGGAATTTGAGGCGATAAAATCTACGTATCCTGGCCATTACTGCATTCACACCGATGGCTCCTCTCAAAACGACAAAGTTGGATCGGCCTTTTACTGCAGTGGAGCCACGCGAAGTTTTCGATTAGACTCTTCGTGCAGTGTCTATACTGCAGAGAAGTATGCGCTCTTGGAGGCACTTAGGTTTGCTGTATCGTGTCATGTCATTAAAGAAAGTGGTGATCTGCAGTGATTCCAAGAGCTCTTTTGAATCCATCTCCTCGTCTTGTGACCCGCTGACAATGACCATCTAACACCAAATCCATCATCTATTGGTTCGCCACTAAATTTTAAGTCTTTTGTTGGGTCCCTGGGGACGTGGGAATAAGAGGAAATGAAATAGCTGACCAGGCAGCAAAGTTCGCCACGAAGAAAAGAGAGTTAGACATCTTTACAGTCCCCACGGAAGACACTAAGACACAAGGATTCCATAAATCCTTGGTCTTCCTCATCTCGTGATGCTCGGCGCGAGATCATTTTAACACGCCTTCGGATTGGTCACTGCCATTTCTCCCACGGATATCTCCTCCAGGGAGACCCATCCCCTATATGCGAATACTGCAAAGTAGATCTTACCGTGGAGCATGTTCTCTGGCACTGTGTTAAGATAAGAGATAGCCGCCGAAGGCATCACCTTACTAGCTCCCTAGCGGAGATTCTTAGAAATGACGAATCTTCTCTCTGCAAGCTGTTCAGCCTTTTACGAGAGATTAACTTCTACAGCCTAATTTGAGAGAAGATGATAATGCCAACTATTGGCTTTTACCCCGAGATTTTAAAGTAACTATCTGACGTTTTTCTGCCAAACCCTTTATTAGGATACGTTCCTTTTCAGTTTTACTTTGCTTTCCATTTTAAAATTTTAATTTTACTCTGTTCGCTTGGCCCTGCAATATTGTGTGCTGGTCTTGAAATAATTTGACACGGGCGCTAATGACCTTAGCTGTTGAAACGCCCTTTAACTTAATCAATCAATTCTCTCTGCAAGTTTTGTATCTTTTTACGAGATACTAACATCTACAGCGTCATCTGAGAGAAGAGGATAATGCCTATTATTTGACTCGGAGATTTTAAAATGTTTATAAGGCTCTTTTCTACCAAATCCTTTTTACAATTGGATAAGTTAATTTTCAGTTTTATGTACATTTGACTTCGCATTTAAAAAAAGTTTTTGCTTAACACTGTCACAGCGCGTACTGTTCTGAAAATAATTTGACATGGCCATTGACTGTTGAATGACAACAATGACCTGTTGATGCTGTTGAAACGCCCTTAAACCTTAATAATAATCATGAACTCAATACCCTCTTGAGTTTGAAACGGATATTTTGATTTTGGGGGTACGATATCTCGACATTTTCAAAATTTCGAAAGATTGTAAAGTAACTCTATGCCCTCTGAGTTTGAAACGGATATTTTGATTGGTATTTTATGTGAATTCTCAATATTTTCAAAATTTCTCAAAAATGGGTCCAAATGTTTTGTTTGAATTTTGTCCTGTAGCGCAATGGATGCTTAAGGTGCATGTCTCATTTTCGTTGGGATCCCTGATTTTTCGAAAATGACAAAAGTTCAAATTTTTTCGGCGTCTTCCAACAACTATATTATAGAAGATGGGAGATGGTTTTCCATAATGGAATTTGTTCTTTAAAGATAGGTCTGGAAATAAGGTCATGTACAATATTTCGAAAATATGAGTAATTTTCGCGCGATTTTATGTGAAATAAAGGATTGTTTTAAACAATTGTTATTTCTCAAAAACGACTCCAAAATTTTTCTTTAAATTTTCTCTAAATTAAAAATTTATCAAAGAACGGTAAAAAAGTGGTGTTAGTCTCATTTACCGAGAACTCTGTATTTTCGAATACTGCTAAAACTGTCTCTTTAAAACTTTAAATGTGAAGAAAGGGATTTTTGCCATTAACAAAATCTGTTTTAAACTAGTGATGCTAAAACAGCACGTACTTTCTCGCCTTTAGTCATGGTTATGTTATACTATTTGTTCCACAATTTCTCTCCGAATTTACACATTTCAGTCGTCATTTTTTGTAAAACTCATTACTACATTGCGGAACTTCGTGCAATTGCGTATTTTTACTGATTGTGCTCATCGAAAGGAAGTGTATATAACTTTACCTATCACCAAAAATAAAACAAAAGTGGCTTTTTTATTTCGCATAATTGCATATTTTAGGGATTTTTCATTAACTGCAAATTTTTATTTATGCGGCATATTTAAGGGCATATATTCCAGATTTATGCATAGAAGGGTGGTCAAAGCGAGACATTTTCGTGTATTTCTTTCAAAGGAAAGTGAATTGAGCCATGTTAATGCTTCAATATCAACGTAATATTCCCGAGTCTTCTGATAAGATTGTTTTCGCTTGAAACGATTTACTTCCTGTAACTTTATTCATGCGCATGAACTTAGTAAACTGGTCTGAATGTTACGGCTTCTTGTAACAATGATATTGGTTCTATTGGATAATATTTTTTTTGTTTATTATGTTTGAAAATATAATTTTATTATACGACTTTTGCTCTACAATGTGAAATGAAGATCAATGTTATCTGTTGCTCCCTACATTTTTGTTTATGTTTTGTTTTGTTTACATATTCTGAGTTATGCGCGTATATTGGCCATTTTAACTGCATATATTACCAATTTTAATTGCATGGTTGCATGCATAATTTTAACCTTTTCGTTGTTTTAGTGCATAGAAATTCCAGGATTTACTGATTACAAATGGTAAAGCATTTGGTGTTAAACTAAATAGTTTCATGCAAATAGCAACACAAATTTGACAATTATAACTTCTTTTGATACAGCTAAGTCATGTCACAACAATAAGACGTAATTCACAGAAATTCGCCAGCGCGACGCGGAATTTCATTGTTGCATTCCAATTTGATATTCCCTGAAAGCTAGTAATTTTTATTTTATATATTTCAAATAGGTTTTAAATAATTTCTAAAATATTAATGTGTGAATGAAACAAAAGGTCGAATGTAAGAAAGGGCTTTCTAGGTATCCATCTAAGAAATTCAATGCGCTGAAAGTGAAGCAACACCTGGAGGCGGTCCCTCAACAGGCCAACAACGTAGTGGTTAACCTCACTGATGAAGATCTGGATGAACACATTTTATTAGTACTCAGCAAGGGCCTTACCTTCGCTATACCTACGCGGGTCCCCACATCGGACATCGCCGTAGGGATCGAGTGCACGATCACACCCCTGTCCGAGGAGGAGCCAAGCTACCACACAGCAACCTCTCCCGGCAAGAACGCCTTGCTCTGCGCGCTTTACGCCAGCGCGATGATGTCATCCTGTCTGCGGACAAAGGCAACGCTACAGTTGTCAAGAAAACGCAGGAATACAACCACAAAGTAACTGCCCTACTCGAGGACGAGGCATACCCCCGCTCCAGCATAATCCACTCCGGAAACTTCGAGACGTCGCGGCCCGCGTCAACAACTCCATCATCATTGAACCCGAAATCAAACAGGCCAAAGATGGACAACAGAACCATGCCACGGTTTTACGGGCTTCCTAAGATCCATAAGGCCGATGTACCTCTACGTCCAATTGTGATCACCGTAAACTCTCCTACGCGTCTGCTGCTGACACGACACATTGCCAACAAACTATCCCTCTGACAGAAGATATTGCGTAGGTTGTCAGGAACTCCAGCCACTTCATCGACCTGCTGCAAGTCAGGCTGTTAAAGAATACGAACATTCTTGTCTGCTTTGACGTGACATCGCTCTTCACCATGGTCCTGGTTGGCGAGGCAGTTACGGTCATCCGGAATAAATTAGAAGCCCGCAGATCACCTAGGGAATGGGTCGACTTCACCCACTTTTACCTGTCATCTACCTTCTTCCAGTTCCGGGGCAGCGTGTATGTTCAGGTGGAAGGCGCGGCCATGGGTTATCCTTTATCGTCGAAAGCCGCCAACCTTTTCAGAGAAACCTTCGAAAATGAAACACTGGAAAACGCTGGGTTGAAACCCTCCATGTCGGTCAGATATGTAGACGATATGTTCGTTATATGGTCCCACGGACAGGACACCCTCAAGGAATTTTTGGATCATCTCAACAGCGCCCATCCTAAAATCAAGTTTACCATGGAGGTGGAAAAGGATGGTCGATTACCTTTCCTCGACATCTTGGTGAGCAGACGTGACGACGGCAGCCGAGGACACACTGTATATAGGAAACCTACGCACACGGACCGCTACCGCCCTGCTGAATCGCTCCACCACACTGCGACGAAGAACAGCGTTCTGAGAATTCACGACCCGGGCACCTGGGTGATGAGGCTAGCCTCCCTGCTGAGCGGGAAATTCTTAAGAAGACTTTCGTGGCTAACGGGTACAACGGACCCACTATCCTGAGAGCCCTACGACTCACCCACCACCCGACTGCTCAAAGAGAAACCAGCCCCACGGAAACCGAAGACTAGGCAACAGTGGCACTCCCTTACATCCGGGGCACGACAGACTGGATTGGCAAACTACTGAGACGGTTCCGGGTGAAAACTATCTTAAAGGTCCACCATAAGTTCGGCCAAAGTCTAGTACGGGATAAGGACCAGCTCCCGCCACTCCAAACAGCAGGAGTATACGTTGTACCGAGTAGCTGTGGGGGAAACTACATCGGCGAGACTGACAGAACGGTGGAGGAACGGCGACACGAACACATTCGCCACTTTAAACATAGGAATGTCCAACTCTTCGCGGTTCCACAACACGATAGGGGAAACAGGGCATGACTTCTTATTCGAAGACATGAGGGTGCTCGCCAGAGAAGAGCGATGGTGGCCCAGACGTCTTAACCCATATTTGCCCGGTGTTCCATTATTGGAACAAGCGACAATGGATTTGTCTTTGACTCCTTATCGTGGAACGCACTTGGAGACTTCGTTATATTTCTAGAACTTCAACAGAGGGATCGAATTTGCCGATAGTGCCTAGAGTTGATTTTAGTTCTCGTTTGTACACCGAACGGAGAGGAGTTATTGAGCCGACGTTTCACTGTTGGCACCATGAGTGATAAAAGGTGAAAAAAGTTGTGTTATTTTTACTTTAAACGTTTTGTTCCTAAAAGAATAGTTAAATGACGTCTTTTTATCAGTAAAATACAAAATCTTGAAAATATTAGTTTTTAGCTGAGCTGGAAACGATTTTTCTAAATGTTTGAAACACCAGACAAGAACGGTACCATGGATTACTATTTCAAAATTCATCTAATTCTCTCAGATTCGTAACAACAGAACAAATAATTGCTATTTTGGAGGACGATAATGATTACTTCAGTGCATTTATTTTTATTACGCCTCCAGAAGATGTATCAGTGTGGAGGACAGCGTTGAAGACTGGCGGCTTACTGAAAAATCTACCTGGAACCCAACTTAGATCAGAACGTGAGGCACGAATTATGCGATTCAGTGAGACTGAAAGACTGTGACAACTAGAGAGTAATATTGGCCCTGGACCCCGTGATGAGTGCATTCAGAAGAAATTTCTCTCTAAGCCTGACTCTTTCCAACGAAAGAAATAAGGTGGGAAAAATTGACATACATCCTGAATTTACAAATTTCAACATTATTGCGAGTGACAAGTATAGTACTAAATGACCCAGTGTTGTTTTGAACAATTTTTTGATAACGTTTGGGAGTTTCTTACAAAAATGTCCGTATTGTACAGTAGAAGAAAGATGATTACACATTTATACTTTCTACTGAGGAAGTAAAATTATTAATTGAAATTCTGATTTTACTAGCACACAATGTTGTACCAAAATAAATGTTTTGGAAACAGACTCAAGAGACTATAATGAAGCTGTCAGTTCGGCAATGAGAAGAAATAGGTTTGAATTGATAGAAAAAATATGGTCGTTGCGCAGATAATGACCTAAAACGAAATGGCAGACTTGGAAAACATCTCGTATTTCCTTACTGAATAAACGATATGCCAGTTTCTACGTTTACGAAGAACACGTGCCTATAGATGAGAGCATGGCACCATATTATCGAAGGCATGGAGCAAAGCAATTCATTCGCAGTTAAGTGATTAGACATGGCTTTCAAGTAAGCAAACGAAAGTTCTCGTTGTACAACCTAACACAGTAGGAAAATATAATATATTCATCGGAGATGATGATAGAATGGACGAAAATTAGGAGTGCTATAGAATTGAAATCAGATCGAAAAGTGCCCTCTATTTATGTTCTGCATTGATACTGGTACTCACAATGGTTGGCAGCTCTTTAGAAAGAGCAAGGTCAAAAAATGAAATACCTTCAGATCTATTCTTCAAAATTATCTTCAAAAGTATAAAAGCTTATCCTCATCAGCTGTAAGACCTCATACTAATAAATTAATGATATCTCGCTTATAACTTCTGTGGGATTGGTTAATAGAGGACACAAAGCAAGGAAGATGTGCAACGTGTAAATAGATCACAACCAATCAGTGTCAAAAATGTAACACAAAGTTGCATGAAAACTGTTTAAAACTCCATATTAATTATTTAGCCTTTTATTTTGATATAGAAAATAACCAAATTGTACTTTTTTAAATTTAAATAAAGAAAAATCGACATCCCATCCCAGAGTCCCATCGACACGATTAGACGAAACATGACCTAACTAAAACTAACCGCCTACCACATTACAGAGATGCAAAGACGTGACAACGGACAACTAATACCTTTGGGAATATTCACTCTTGAAATACCAAGAAAGGACATGACCGAGACTAAGCAGAAACTAAAGTACATTGGACATTACTGTATCAGGACAAAACATTATAAAAAGACTGACCATGTGCTCCAGTGCAAGAACTGCTTGAAATTGTTCCAGAGGAAGACTATCTGTGCCCTCTGTGCCTGTCACCACCCGGCTGTCCTGCGCCCTCTCCCAAAACCCTAACCCTGAATATAAGTGTTACGACTGTATAGGAAACCATTCCGCCTATGACCCCACCTGCCCTTATATTGAACAAGCCCGTCTTACCTGAGCATAACAACTCAACAGTACACCAAATCCCCCTCCTCCTGAATTTAATTCCCAGAACTTTCCCCACCTCCAAAATATATCCCAATCTTACGCCTCAACCTTGAATCTAAACCCACCATCCCAGTCCCAAGAAAACTCTCCCACCTCCCCAATCAACGATACAAGAGAACTATCCTTATTCAGATGCTGCAATATTACCAAACTCCTCCTAACCTTCAGATTCATCCTCCAGATTTTCAAAGGCCTAGAGGACATCCTGACGAAACTTATCTTTGCAGACTTGTCGAAGTTATGAACTAAGTTGCTCGCTCCTCCCGTTTCCTCACCCTTTCATGGAATGCGCGTGGCAGTCAAAACCTTAAAAAACTCTCCTATCCCAATTCCTAAAAGACCACTCCCTCGGGATTCTGTGCCTACAAGAAACCTTTTTAAAACCCAACCTATCCTTTTCCATCCCGAATTACACCACCTACCGTAACGACCGCCCCACCCCTTACGGAGGCACGGCCATCCTCATCCGTAAAAACATCCCACCCACCCAATTCTAACTCCCCACTACCATTTCCCTTGAGTGCTCTGCCGTGACAATAGGAACCCCGACAACACCCATAATAGTGATATCTGGCTACGATAAACCTGAACAACCCCTATCCGACATCGATTTTTCCGTTCTCCTTAACCTCCCCCATCCCTTCATCCTTGCAGGAGACCTAAACTCATAATGACATCCTTGTCCTAGTCCTCCATTCCGTAAATCTGAACATCTCCACCCCCACCCCCAAATTTGACCTATATAACCCCTCCGACCACCTACCGATAATATTTGCAAAATCAGCCACTCACTTCCAAAATCCCCAACCCCCTCCCATATCCCAAACCAATTGGAAATCCTTCAGCCACATCCTCTCCAAGAAGATCCGCTCCCCTCCCACCATATCCTTCATTCCAGAAATAGATCAATCAATAGCCCATATAACTAAACAAATGAAAAATGCCTAAAGGAAAACAACCATAAAGTCCCAACCAGCACACAACCCACCCTCCCAAATGACACACTTACAATAGTACAACTAAAAAGATCAAAGACAATTCTACAAACATAGACGGGACGAAGACAAAAGACGACTAAATAAACTTCAAAGACAAATACATATACATACGCTTTTACTACGCTACGAAAGACAACAATTTGACAACATAATAGACGACAATGGCAGCCCCAATCTACTCCATAAAATAACCCGAACGGTCAGAGCACATTCTACTAAAATGTCACCCCTCCTTACCCAATCCAATAACCTCACTTTTTATTCCCAAACAATTACCGATACCTTCGCCCAATCCCTAGCCGTGCACTTCCTTCCCAAAAACCTCCCGATCTCTGATACAGTTCTTCTCCAGTAACTTCGAACCCCACACTCACCACCTAACACCCAACACTCCTACACCACAATCAGCCATGAAATATCCCAAATCCTCAAGACTACCAACAACAATAAAGCGCCAGGCCCCGACGGTATCCTTCCATCCCAAATAAAGCACCTCCACAAAAATACAATAGATCTCCTCACCCAAATCAGCAACTCCTGTTTCTCTCTATCCTAATTTCCTACTTCCTGAAAAACCGCCCGCGTAACCATGCTACCCAAACCCGACAAAGACCATCGGCTCCCCTCCAACTACTGCCCCATCAACCTCCTCTCCATCCCGGGGAAAATCCTTGAAAAAATCATTCTCTTCAGACTCAGCCCAATCCTAAATCCCATCATCCGTTCCGCCCAGTTTGGTTTCCGAGAGGGCCGTTCCGCGGCCATCCAATCCCTTACCTTGCCCTATCCATACGCCCACTCCAATCCCTTAACCTTGCCCTATCCATACTCCCACTCCAATCCCTTAACCTTGCCCTATCCGTACTCCACTCCGTATCCTACACTATGTTAGAGGATTTTTTTCTAAATATGGCAACTGGATTTATCCACTTTTTCATTACCAGGGTCCTGTAATAAGAGTTCTTCTGCCTAAAATTCGCCGTTTTTGTGTAGCTTTTACATAACTTTCTGATTACATTGCGTGTTAGCCGGAGTAATTTGCTACATTTTAGAAGAGAATGTATCTCTTTTTTCTGTATGATGGCATTTTAATACTATTATACAATACTAATTTTTCTGTCGAAAAATCTGCTTTTTTTGCAGCAGCATTACCTTTCTCTAAACTACGTATGTTATTCTATATATATGTACATATACGAGAAAGTAAAATTGAAGATAGAAATTTTTCCTTCATTTGAAATTTGTTCTCCATAATTAGTTTTTTCGTTAAGGCCATGTACAATTTTTGAAAATTTTATTAGGGTAAAATATGCGGATATTAAAAAATATCAAAAACAAAATTTCTGAAAAACGTCTCCAAATTTTTTGCGTAAATTTTTGGTATAGATAGTGCTATGTGTACTCGACAAAAAGTCATAATAGCGATTTTTCTCAATTGTTTTTTTTTTTAATTGCGTAAAATTTCTTGAAAACTCAAACGTTTTATCCGTAAGCTCAAAATTCTGCTTCTTCAGAAATGCTTAAACGCCATTTTCTCAAAATCGGCTCCAAATTTTTTCTTCAACACTTTTGTACGGATGGTGCTAAATGCACTGTTTAAGAAAACAAAAATCTTTTTGCTGTATTTTTTTCAAAAATTACGCAAAGGTGTTTTTTTTCTCTCTCATGCCGTTAATATGCACATTTCCAGCGATTTGTATACATTATTCCATTTGCGAGTGTAAATGCTTCAAATGAAGTTTTTCAAAAACTGTGTTTTCTGTGAAAATGTGCTTCAAATATCGCATTTGCAGTGACGCTTAAACATTCTTGTGACGCTTAAACACAGGTGCATATTTTTCATCGAAAATATCCATATTGCTGAAGATTTTACTGTTCTTTAATACTCTTAAAGTAATATTTGGATTATACCATTAGGAAACCGAAAAATTGAGAAAAATGTAGTTTGGGCGATGATAGATGGAAGCTGCCATGATAATGGGGCAAGACTGTAAAGCTAGGCGAGACCAAAGAAATTAGAAAACTACCTAGTATGAGAAAGTCTTAGCCATTCTGTAGCTTCACTAGTTTTCTAACACGTCCGTTCGTCCTCCCATGTATCGTCTGAACAACACTATCGCCTAATCATGCCTATGCCCTATGTGTAGGATTTTGTAGCTGAATATACCCCAGGCGATCTGACCTCATACGAAACTACGATTTTGTATAACATTAATTAATTTTGAGGGGTACTTTACATAAAGTCCCTGTGACATTTTCTAAAATTTTTATTTAAAAAATGTTTTTTCTAAAAAAAGGTGGTAGGCGTTCAGACGTTCCGTCTTCTAATACTTGAGAACTAAATAGAGTTTTTGAAATATTTCATAGGACATTGGGAGTTTTCAATCACTATTTCCTACCTCATGTAACTTCTCATGTAACCTATAAACTATGTGCTCGCTATGTCGCATATTTTTACATGAATATTGTTGGATTCTAATTATCGCGTTAGTTTCGAAACTATGATTTTTCGTTGGAGTATATTGCATGCCTATAATGCAGTTAAAGGGCTCAACACTTTCGCAAAAACGATACACGTGAAAAATCTGGCCTTAACTATTACCAGTCACGTGCGATAAAAGTCAGTACTGAGAAGCCACGTCTCTCATGTAAATCATGTTCTGGATTAGAGCTGTTAGCAAACTACCGTACTCATGCTTATGTTGTGTGGCCAAGACCAGTGGCGGCTCCAGAGACAAGTTTGAGTGGAAGGGGGTACAAATTCTTGAATGGAAAATGGAGGTGCTGTGGAAAGATAACTGGAAACAATGGATAAATTTAATATTCGAGAAACCAATAATTTTTGTTCAATTAAATACTTTAAATTTCAATTACACAATGCCAGTCTTAAACATAACATTTGAAATACAAGCATAAAATATATATTTTTAGTTAATTTTAAGACTTCAGAAATAAATTTATAGAAATATTAAGACTATCGCCATAGATCAACATGTTCATTCATGCTAACGCATCATCTGGGAAAAGGCTTTGCGCACTTTTGCACCCTGTAGGCGAACCAGAGGAAACGGATTTGGAAACCGAGTTCAAAACCTCTTAGAAGGTAGCTCTGGACATCCTGCAAGGAAACATTTGCCAAAGTGTCATCAGTCTCAGGCTGCGGCAGTGATCTCAACCAACACTACTGTACCAGCGGCATGTGACTGACAGTACAGTGCGCATTACTACGCACATGGCACCTCCTACATCACAGATAATTAAATCTCAAAACATCAACACTTACTGACAGGCTATGACACGTCTTGATATGTTCATAACTTTCGCCAAAGCCGAACCTTAACGCTACGCAACTTCGTGTGAGTCAGATGAGCAGCAACGCTGAACCCTGGCTGTAAGAAAGGAAACAAACCCTTGCAAGCTGATTGCTTCAGAGCACGTCACAAGACGTACCGCAGCACGTGGCGAGAGAACTGTCATAGTCGCTTAAACTGTGCCAGTACTGTAGAGCTCAGCGGGCTGCGGTGACACCTTGGTCCCGGCTGCGCCCGAAGATAGCCGCCATTTACATGTCCCATGTTGGAATTTTCACAACTCCAAAACATTGAGCTTACGGCAACGCCATATTTGGCTACAATGTAATAGAACATAGTTCTCAAACGCCCGTAATCATTGAAGGGAAACACGGAACATGAGATCCCGGGCCTTTTTGAATTCTGAATTCGGAGAATAACAAGGTGAACTACTAATTTAACATCAAAAACTATACAAAAGGAAAGGAACAATGGATGTGTATTATTTGTGAGGGCAGTGCCCCTTGAATCTCTCTGCCGTTGCCGCCACTGGTCAAGACGTCCACCCACCCACCCACCCACCCACCCGTTATGGAGTCCACAGTCGTTAGCTCGTGATCACTGAGATTCCCAGACCTGAAAGAAGAGGAGATGCTCACAAGAAGCGATGGTGAAACTTTAGGAGAGGGAATGCAGAAGCGCCAATGAAAAGCTCGAGATGCAACAGCCAACGTCGCATCACCGACGGCCGGAACCTCGCATCTTGCACACAGCACATGGTAAGAGATCATTCACCTCGGTAACGAAGGGAAGTTTCTCGACCTGTCACATCGGATGTGACAAACGCCTACCGGATAGCGCCGAAAAAGCGAAAGGTGCCGACGGAACAGGGAGATATACTTAAGGAATAGAAAAATATTTTTAACAAAAGTTTCTTTTAAAGAGCCGAGAAACTTGGAGATGCGACATGTTACTTGCATCCTTTGAGCCAACGCCACTGGCGTGACGTCATAATACCAACGTCCATGCTACCAACTTAATTTACGGAATTTGTTTCCAAAATTAACCTTCCTATTCACTTGCGGTTTCCCCTACCAGGTATTCCCCGTCGGCGGGGCACCGCTCAGTCGGGATAAGCTCTAAGCTTCCGACTGGTCTCCCAGCATGTACGTTAGTGTAGTGCATGTAGGTGTAAGTGTGTGTAAGTAAAGGCTGAGGATAGGACTAAGAAGAAGCAGTAAAAAAAGCTCGCGGTCCGGGGCCCATTTGTTAGGGTACTGCTCTGGCATTTGTCCGGTCGGAGAAACCACGGAAAACTAGCGATCGTAGCAGCTGGGCGCTAGAATTCCCCTCAGATAGCGGCTGATTTCGACCTAGCTAGGTAGTGTCTAAAATGCTGCTACAATCGGGATTCAAACTCGACGGTCAGAGGCACTGCAGTAACATCAACTGAAGCTCTGAGTCACGCCGATGAAACAGTTTCGGTGTTGACTGAAGCATGCCAGTATTTTATCGAACCACTCCGTTTATTCTCATACTCCCAGCATTGTTGCTGCTGCAGGTCACTGATATTGCTGTACTTTAAGTTCCATATATGACTGAATTGTACATTGAAGCTGTGGTTCCGATGCAGCATTAGTACTGTTTTCGAATTGAATCTGAAGAACTCTCGAGTGCGATCCATTGTGACTATAAGTCAATGCGCTTTTTTGTGTTTCGTTGTAATGGCAAGATGGAAATCTTCGATGAGGACGAGATAGATACATTCCATTTTGCCTAGCGTTTATAAACATGTTATATACAAGGCTGTTGCGAGGTACGAAGTGAAAATATATTGTTAATTAATTGTTTGAGGAGGTTATAAAATAACTATCTTCATTTGAATCATTAATCAGTGAATAAGTACAAGAGCAAATCAAACGTGGAAGCTGGGTGCTGAAGAGAACTTGGAGCGTGTGTAGAGGCAACAAAAGAAACAACGCTGGCAGAAAGAGGAAGAAGAAGTAAAATGAAAGGAGAAGAAGAATACAGTTTTTGACTGAGTCCAAATACTGTTTTGTATTCAATCATTCATGTATTCGGCACATTATTTCTCGCTTACAAAACGCTGCTACATGGCGGCCTCTGACAGCTATTACTTATTAAGAGCTTTTTTACGCAATATGCGACTTTCTTGGGGAGGGGAGTGTTTCCATACTGATTTTATTTTTGAAGAGCTATTATTTAAAATATTCCATCATGTTTCTATTTTACTTTTCATCCTCTTTTCAATGGCTGAGGATGAAAACTTTGCACACGTCTTCTGGAATGCAATTTTTTCTTGTTGTAACTATTATTGAGCTGAAAATTATGCTAAACTAAGATTTGATTTAAGATTCTTAATTAGAGAAATTAAAACTACATTAAGAGGGTTATTATGACAATATTTGACAGTCAAATCTTTATCTTCTCGTCATATCCCTCCCCTAATTGGGAAAAACTCGTCAAAAGCTGTGATAGACTTTTGTAGTATTTATTTAGCAATTATTCTGCTAATAAATTCTTCTAAATACCACAAATATGTGAAGAAATGTATGGTACGTCATGATTTACTTCCCTTCGTATAATATTTTCGTTCCCATATAATTGCCATTTGTGTTGTTGGTATATAGTACGTGATTTGCTTGAAAGCCTTGATAGGGGTCAGGGCTTTTTAAACTAGGAAACTTAGTTCTCCAAAGTTCTTTTAAGTTATCGTAAAACTGTATTATTTCATGTCATGACAAAGTAGTTAAAGACAAAGAGAATTTTGAATTTCTGTTCGATGTGTTCCCTATGAATATTGTTACGAGATGTATGAGTTCTTAGCCTTAATATAAAATAACATTTTCGTTTGTAAGCAACTTCAAATAACGCAATATTACAAACTTTGTAGTCGATCCTCTTAAAGCACATAACGTCATTATTTGCCCTTTGTGGAGCATTTATATTATGGAACAAACTTTAAGAGTTGTATAATATTACCAGCACAGTTTATTTTCCTTTTCCGCGGGCGAATATAAACCCCACCGTGCCACTGTCGGCCAGAAAAGTCGAGAGGATCGGACGGATTGTTGTATCGACCTGATGATCCGAACGGAAACAAATCGATACGTTGATCTTGGGGTTCCTGCCGCATGACATTACTTTGAATATTGAATGATAGAGCACCGCAACCACGGAGAGGCGGTTGGGGAAAACCACAGGTGGTAGCGCAGCGGCGGCGGGGCGGCTATGTTCTCCAGTGTTGTGTGGATTATGAAATTGCATCTCGCGGGCGCCTGTGATGTGCAGTCGGCGCCTGGCACACGGAGGGGGGGGGGCGGGGCGGGAGGGTGGGAGGCAGGGGCGAGGGCGCCTCCGTGGCGAGGCGACATTGTCCGCTGCCGTCAGCCACAGGCGCCGCTCCCCCTCGCCGCCGCCGCCGACGCGTCCCCTCCGCCACCGCCGCGCCCCGTCGCGGAGATAGGCAGATCATCCCCTCCCCCGCGCGTCTCCGCCCACGATGATGTGATCCAATCCGGCGCGCCGCGGGGGGCCCGTGGCGTCGGGGGCGGCGGCCGCCGCCGCTGCCGGGGCGGGAGGAGGCTCAGGGGGCGCTGCGCCGCCGCCGCCGCTGCGGTGCTTCTCCGACGCCCCCGCGCGCGCCCGCCCGCCCGCGCAGCTGCAGCGGACAGCTACGCCCCGCCCCGCCCCGCGCCGCCCCCGCGCACGCACCTGCACGAGGAGGATCGCTCCCCTCGACGCACGCACTCGGCACAGCGGCCGCACACGCCGCGGCCACGCAGCCGCCTGCCCTCCAACGCAACGCTCGCACTTCACGCTCCTCTGCTTTAGTTATTACTGGAATGAGGCCGTTTAGAGCAAATAACGGACCTGGTTGGATTTTCCGGAGCGAGGTGATAGCCCTGGGTTTAACTTTCCTTGCCCGTTATTTGTGACATCGGTCGGGTGGCGCTCAATACGTCGCATAACGCCACGTCATTATAAGATAAGAATTATATAGCAAATAAGGAATATCTTTCTTGAAATAGCAGTACTCATACGCCATCTTTTGATACAACTCATTTGATTCAATTATTCTTGTCTGACGCCGGACTGTTATATCTTAACGGACGTCAAGCCGTATTTCGTTCTTGTTTTGTTTGCGTTGTGTCGATGTAACAGTACGGTATTACGAAAAGTATCATTGACACGCTGCAATTTGTTGAATGCAATGATAGGCTTTGCCGCCATATTGGCTGGCGTGTGAGGCCATAGGATCTAATATCGAGCGTTTTTGTTTCGTATGAGACCTTATGGTCTCAAGCGATGTCATGTTTTCGTCTGAAAATTTTCGATGCCGCTTCTACTATCCCTGAATTATCAGTTTCCTTGATATGAACGTTATTTACAGATAACGATACTTGGGTTTCCCTAACGTGGCGCCTAAGGGTCGTGTCTTCACGATGGAATAAGGCACCTCTTTTTGCGTCTTTCTCGCTCCTGTCGTCGGATGTCACATGATCGCGATCTATCAAGCAGTGCTGCAGACCAAGCGACATCTAGCGGCACGACCGAGAAAGACGCGAAAAACCACGCCGTATTCCATCGTGAAGACAAGGCCTTCAGGCGCCACGCTACGTAAAGCCAAGTATATACAGTGCGGATGAACTACATTTAAATAGCACAGATTACTTCGCTCGACAGTACGTCGATCTACTAACGTTGCCACTAACAGAATAGAGTCCTTAGATGCCACGTTGACAGAATAGAGTCCTTAGATTCAGAGAGTAGCGCATTCCATTGTTCCACAGATCCCACCATTTTGTATCCAGTTTTCAGGAGAATTGGAACTGTGGTGTATGCTGTGTTGAGAACCATGAATCTATCCAAAACCAATATTAATATTCTTGAAAAACTTCGCAATGACGCCAATTGTTATATTTTCTCTTCAGTTACTGAATCGTGACTGGCAGGGCTAGCGGAAGAGAGGATATTAAATGGCATTGGTTACGCTGCTCTGTGTATCTAGGGACTCTAAGATATAATACGAAACGGTGCTGTGGTGTATTATGACGAGAATGCGTTGGGCAGTGAACGTGATCTACACGCCGCTACCGGTTGAAACGTATAGCGGTGTCGCCGTTTTTGGTGGTTGCTCTCCATCGAGGACAGAAGATTTCTTGTGTGTTGTGCTACAAAACTTTTCTGTATGTCATAGGTGTCATCTGCATGTAATGGATTGAGGCAGGACTTACACTGATGTTACGAGACAATTCGGGTAAACATCTATTACAAAGCGTTAACTTTAGTGTAATATCATTTGCTTCATGTTCTTCTATCAATACAAAATGTAGGATTGTTCTCAATAATTATAGGATTATTTATATTTCTGTGGCTTGGTGCAAGAAGGGCCAATGTCAGTTTTTAGTAATTTTCGGTTTGTATGGCCAATGTCTGCTTTAAAGTCTCTTCTTTCAAGGCAAGAAAGGCCAAAGAAAAAAGTCGATCCTATCTCCTGATTCATTAACGATCTGTACATTGGCCTAAGATTGTTTTGTCATTTCGATGGTGTAAGCTACCCATTCTGTAAAACATTGAATTTTACGGAATGGGTTGGCCCTTCTTGCATCAAGGCACAGATTTGTTTGCAGGAGTATATCGGCATTATTGTAGGTAAAGTACCATTTTTCCCTCGTTTACACCAGGGCTGCTCAAATGGAAGAATTTGGCCCCAATTGCTTGAACGACCCTGTGCAGTGGCCTTTGGTACCCCTCCTTTTCACGAGACTAGATTCCTTTACTCTTTCCACTTTGTCGGCAATGCTAGTGCCGCCTCCTCTACTACTACTACTACTACTATTATTATTATTATTATTATTATTATTATTATTATTATTATTATTATTATTATTATTGCTGTGAACGCGCCACATTCAAAATGCGCGCGACGGAATCATAATTTCTGCGCGAATACGAAATCAGTATAGTATAGATATCCATAGTTCTCAAAACTATTGCACCGAACACTCCTGAAGTTAGCGACGCATCTGCAAGGAGCATGACAGGAGTGGAACACCCCGCTTAAGCCAACGCGCAAGTCGGAAGAGAACCTCACGCACTAGTGGGGGGAGGAACACCACCAAGCATGCGCATGCGCTACTCTTTCGGCACTAATATGTGTAGTTGCCGCGCTCGGAATCAATAATCACTTACACCAAGGAATGTCAACCCTCGAAGTAAACGATTTGTTTTATTTGATTCATATAAATTTCAATTAAATATAACATCTTATTATGACTCTTATTTTACAATATGTCATAATACTTTTTTAAACTCTGACGTTTGTAATAGCAACCCAGTTGCTAACAACATTTTCAAAGAGTAATTTGTGTGTATTACTACACACAAATCCCAATTAGTGTCAGTTTTACAATTAGCAAGAGGGTGCGTTCAAATAGATTTACTTGAAAACGAGAGGCGAAAGCGAGGCTTGCGAGCTATGCCTTTTTGGCTTCTATGCTCCCACCCACCCACCCACCCACCGACGCGCACAACGCCGACGGGCTAATGTCCGGATCCAGCCGGAACCCAGTTTACCCTCACGGCAACCTCCCCATACCATGCCTGGGTAAGGGCCGCCCTGCTAGCTCAGAGCTCCTAGCTTTCCAGGCTAGTACAATGCGCCACTCACATGCGTCGGGAACAAGTTCCCTCCACTTTACACAGAGTATCGGGCCACTGCCACGACGAATCCGAGAGCCCAACTGGGGGCTACCTAAACTAAAATCCAAGCGGGTCGGAGCCCCCATCCCGTGTCCCCATTTCTTACCGCCAGCTGTCGACGTGGGTAACGCCGGAACCTGGGCAACCTGAAAGTGGTATCTAGTTTCCCACCGGACTTTAAAATGGGATCCAGAGTACTCCGAAAAGCATCCTTCACCCACTGCTGCCCAAAGGTCGACACGCTAGGGCCCCAACCGGTGGGTAGCCGGGCGAATCCGACTACCAGGAGCTTAGCGTCACCGCGAGACTCGGGATCTGGGTGGTCGCTACGACACTTCACCGGAGGCCACGACAACCTCCCTGCGGGGCAGTCGCGGAGAGGGCGGGGTGCGTGGCGGGCGCGGGCGGCGCGTGCTGTGCGCGGCCCGGCCCGGCGCGGCGGCAGCGCACTCTGGTAATGAAGGCCGCCGGAGCGCTCGCAGGTAATTATTGGAAGCCGCCGGGCGCCGCGGGGGGCCCGGGGTCATAAATTTCTCCAAAATATTTCGTGCCGTCGGAGACCCCGCCATAACTCCAGAAGCGTAACCCCGCGATAAAGTGACGGCGGGCAGCTGCCGAGACGGAGGCGCTGGAAGCAGCAGCGGCGGCGGCGGCGGCGCCGCGCCGCCCGAGAAATAATACGGCGCACTGGAAAAAAGACGAAACTGCGCCTGGGTCAAGGCGCTCAAAGACAGCCTGCGTGCTGAGCGCCCACGAAGGCAATGGCTACTTCGGATGAAAGAAGTGGCAGGACGCCGAATTTCATTTGTTTACAAATCACCGCCAGAGCTTACTTCCTGTATTTTGCGTTTGCCCCCTTTCTTATTCGGCATTGAACAAAACTAGAGTGTTCTTTGAAAAGCTAGTTATAATATGTGATTCAAAATGACTCTTTCCAAAAGGTCCGGTGCGTTGTTTGGGTGCATATCAAAAACTGCAAACATTTTCTTTCGATTGCATCATTCCTCTTCGTAGTTTTCTTCTTTATATCTAACTAAAACATACAGCTATATCTTCTATCTCTTCAGCCCCTCCCCATTTTTATTCTCAAGGTAGTCTGTAACTTTTTATTTTGCCCATGATCATCACTTTTTTTTTAAAACTATAATTCTTATATACTTTTAAACAATGCATTTATGAATGATATGACGGAGAAGCAACCTCTTAAAATTGTGTTTTATGAATTAAAATTACACTATAAAGTACTTCATATTTTCGTACACTGCAGTTGCTGCAATTTATCTCGCAGTAATCTTTGCGGCTTTCACGATTCATAATTTTTCCTTTTAGATCCCACTGATCATCTTTTTTGATTTTTTCATTAAAAATTTTAATTCACCTTGCATCCTCGGTATATTGCATGTGATTCAAATGATTCAGGGCGTTGTCATTGCCAACAATACTGTTTATTTCAATAAGAGCAGCTTTCGATGGCTTAGTGGCATCACCAGTTTTCTGATACAAAAAATATTTAAAAAAACATTAGAATTAACAGAGTACGAAAAGTGAATGGTTATATATTATTAAAATTATGTAATATATAACTATTTAAAATTATTGGGGGCAGTGGCGGCCGGTGGGTTACGAATTAGGAGGGGCGGCATGTGTGTCCGAACTATCACATACATTTTACCTCTTTGAAACATTTCTTGAACAAGCAAAACTGACATGGAGAGTACAACCGATTTGCACTTATCGGGATTTTAATCCTTGTCTAAGATAACTTTCACATTGATAATGGAAGATACAATTGTGCTCACGAGAAAATAAAAGATTTTTATAAAAAATATTTTCAGCTAACAAAATAGTAATTTATCAGACGAAAGGGTCGGTATTCTTAGCTTAGTTAATAGGCGCGGACTCTGTCGAACAAAACCCTACTAGCTGCACGGTGCCCCCACACATCTCCCAGAACCCCCCTCATCCTCAAGCTTCCATTGCCGAGCTTCCTTTTCCATTCCAAGTGCCTCGTAGGCACCAAGTAAGGGCGGACTCCCGATAGTCCACGATGCGACCCATACCAAAAACATTTATCTTTCGCATACTCTGGCACTTAAAACTAAATGATTCTCAAAAATGGTGGTGGTCAAATGGAGGTGGTGGTGGTGGTGGCTGATGGTATGCTCAAATTAAACGAGTCGATTCATTGCAACTTTTCCCGAGGTGGGTTTTTCCGGGGAGGGCGCCGCCTTAGATCCGTTAGGGAGCAGCCGTCATTCCTTGGGGCAGTTATAGGGAAGTCAGCAACGCACAAAGAAGGATTTATGTTTTGGATCATTATCCTGATAAAGTTTAAAAGTATCCTTATTGCAAGAGTATCCGCAGTTTGGTGTGTGAGAGTATCCGCATCGTACTTAACAGTCTGCTGCAGATTTCGTTTAATATTCGTTGACCTTGCGTCATACCCTAGTTCTGCCATCTGATTGCCACGAGTTAAACTTGCACTCAGGGAAAATAACATTCAACCACCACTCTGATCCCTTGATCACATACTGATCCGCGATTTCCAGCCTTTAATTTCTATTGAACTCTCTTATAAATGGATTTTTTCTTGCCCCTCTTCCATTAAACTCTTCGTTTGTTAGCACTTTTCTCACAGCTTCCAGGTGCGCTTTCTTTTCACATTCTTCTGACAACTCATCAGCAATTTTCGGCGCAATTAATCGAGGATTCTGCCTCATTTTCCTCAATTAGGCATCTCCATCTTTTTTAGTAAGACTATGTCGTCCACCCTTTTGCGGCATGCTTTCTTTTCTATTCTCTCGTTCGTATCGCCTTACGATGTCGTGGACTGTATTTTGTGGCAGATTGAGCGTTTTGCCAATTTCTCTTTGAGACTAGCTCTTTTTTCATGATTGAATATCAGAAATTATTGCTTGTCAAATGAAGTATTCCGTCCTTTTCGCCTCATCGTTGTACTTTCATCGCACAAGTGCAAGTGACCCGAACTCTTTAACAGAAGAATGACAAGTGATGTGTAGCCGCAGCACCTCTTAACTCGTTCAGCACAGATAAAAAACATAAAAAATTATTCCCCTAGGTGACCGAATATTAAAGTAGCAGGCATTATGGACATCTTGAGCAAACTTGGGAACGTAGAAGTTTTTTTTGCGCCCTAAACATCTGACATGATAAAATATTTCACTTGGAGAGTTATTCAGTGCATGTTATTCAGTGCCTTTCGCATTTCAAATCCGTGTTGTTAGTAAACTATTCAAGATCAATTACGATATACTAGGGTGGTCGTTTATTAAAGTGAGAAGCTGTATTTGATTGATATTCACATGCTGCGTTATGGAGCAGCAACTTTTTTATATTCTTGGTATGTAAAGATTTGTTGTACCTGTATATACTCAACTTTATTAGTACAATATTCCTGAAGACTATTTTTGTTAAAATATGTCATTTATTTTAATGGTATATGATATTTATTTGTTGTTCTTGAGCAATGTGTGTGATACTTTTTAGGAAATCATTATGTGCAGTGCCAGATTACCGCACAGGCTGAGTAGGCTGCAGCATGGCTACCGCACAGGCTGAGTAGGGCGCGCAATTTTTGAGGGCGGACGAATTTCAGCGGATGCAAACTTTCATAAGGAGAACTTTTGAATGTTTTTATAAAAATATTTATTTCCATATAAAAATCCTTATAAAAATGTCTATGTAAATCTTTACCACATTAAAATTTATAAAAATATAAAGAAAGTATTAATTAATTAATTAATTAAAGACAATTCCAAACGATCCAGTACAGTAGAACGTTGACGGTGGGGTTAGAGAAATGTGATGTGACCAAAGATGGATTTAAAGAAATGTGTGGTGGCTAAAGATGGATTGAAGCAAAATGGTGACGTGGATTTTTCTACCTCTAAAAGGCATTATGCAGATCAAAGTCGATATTTATCAAAATCATATTTTTAAAAAACAATGTCAAATTATGTAGTTGTCAAAAGGTTAGGGTTAGTATATTCGCCATCTACAGGACAGGTCTTTTGTGCTCCTTGCAAGTTATATGGCGGAACTACTACTTTGCTCGCTACAACAGAGCTTAACGACTGGAAAAATAGCAACAGCATTTCTCAACGATAACAGTTCCGAACATCAAGACTGCGTAAGAAAATATGTATGTGTGTTTGAAGTTTTAGAAAGGGTGGATTCGGAGCTTAGTGTAGATAACTGTAAAAACTGAAATTTTTAGAATAAGGAGGATTGTCTTTTTCGGTTACAACGAGATTATTGGTTACAAAATGAAAACTTCTTAGGCTGCAATAAGTTTATATCCAAATTTGATCCGTTTATGGCTGACCATCTCGTTTGATATGGAAATATAGGATCACGTTCGTGAAGAGGATAATTCAGAGGGTATTCTTTATTAAAGAAATTGTCGATTCCAAATATATTTCCAAATTACGAGATTATTTTAAGACTCTAATGGTATCTGTGACTAATGCAAATGGCGAAAGATCTTTCTCTGCTTTGAAGCGTGTAAAATATCTGAGATCAGTCTTAAAAAAGACACATTGAATGAATTATCTCTGTTATACATAGAAAATTACATTTTGGAAAGAGTGGAGTTTAAAGACACTGTTAAGAAATTTGCAGAGACGAGCGAGAAAACAAGATTCCGTATGACAACGCATATTTTATATACACCTAAATGCTATTTTGATTTAAATAACCAATTTTTTTGTAACAAAATGTAAATAATACTCAAATAGAGAAATTATTTTATAATTACCTTATATTTTTAATTTATTGACCTAAAAATGTTTGATGTTATAAAAAACGCAAATGTATAATCAATTATTTATACGTATACAATATTTGCATTGGTTACCAATCTCGTACATTTTTTAATTCAAAATATCGTAAATAACTTTTGTCAAAAAATAATAAATATAAAAAAGGGTACTAAAACGTTTGACAACCTAGGCCGCACATAAGTCAAAGTCAGGCACTGATTGAATGGTTTTGTTTATTTTGCACTTTTGGTGCGGCAGGTCACTGGTCTAATTCGAAATTAAGAATACTCTTTTGAATTTCATGAGCGCGTCAGACGCAATGGGGAGATTCTATATAAAAAAACACGAAGAAATTCGAGTACTTAAGCCGCAATTTATTTTAATTAGATATCGATTGGACTCTCTTGTAACAAAACATAAGGTTATTTATTGTTGCTTGAATGTACAGACATTTTTGTAAGGATATCATCACATTTCTGGCAATAAAACTTGTACAAATGTTACAAAATTATAATAACTGCACATTCACAGGAATCAATTATTGGCATCTTCTCTATAATTCGTCATTGATTCATCTTTTGTTTACCCGGTCATCCTCGAATTATTGAATGGGTAGCTTTTGGCTATGTGACGATCAAAAACCGTACAAATACCTTTCAAACGGTACTATTGTTTTCTTAAAATACTTAGCATTTCGACTGCAAAGAGGGAACCCTCAAATAGAAATTAAATGGAATGGTACGAAATGGAATAATAAAATATTTGGCCCGTCGCGTCGGCCGTGCAGTTGGTAGTCCACTTGAAGGCGGGGTGCCCGTGGCTGCGCGGCGGCGGCGGAGCGCCCTGCCTTCCCGTTGCTATAACGACGGAGGCTCCGCCGAGACAAGGCGTAATAACTGCTTTATATACTCCTGACCCGGTGCTTAGCGGGGCGGGCGGCGCCGGCGGCCGTGAAATATAGAGCCCTCCCCGCGCATGCGCCCTACGCCGTCGATGGGAGGCCCTCTAGAAGAAGCTCGCCCACTCCGGCGCTCCTCCCCCCCACGCACACACACACTTCGAGCGCTCGGGTCTCGCTCTGGCTAGAAGACCCCGAGGCACAGGGTCTTCCATTACATCGCGGAGTCCTTTCAACGACACGAGCTGAAAAGAGAAAGGGACGCTGATCTCCAATCGGGAGCTTCAATACCAAACATTTAAGTCGAAACGAAGCTCAGGATTCGATGGCAGTGCCCCCCTCTCCTGCCAACCCGTGTCCTTGAAAGGACTTCCTATTTTGATCGGAGTATAGCGCATACTCGCTGCATTGGACATGACAAATTTTGCGGAGAGATAGGTATAACCCCATGAATATACTCGTATGACGTTAGTAGTATAGGCGGCAAACTGGTCATCGGATGATTCGAAAAACATTAAGAAAACAAAAGAAAAAGAGCAATGGAACCCGAATGCCAAGTGCAGAACCATTCTGATCACAGACGCCGAGCCGCTAGGATCGAAAATTTCAGTCTTCGTATAGGAAGGCAGCGCAGACCTTGCTTTGTTAGTATCAGGAGCATTATAATGTTAAACTTCGTGTTAGTAATATCATTAATTTAATTTGATAATATTGTTTAATAATACCAGATGTTATGCCGACACTTTTATGCAGATATTTTAAGGGGGAGAAAAGAGAGAGGGGAGAAAGGAAAGAGAACGCCAGAGAGAGAAGGAACAAGAGAGAAGGAGAGAAAAGAGAGGAAAAGGTGAGGAAAAAGGGAGAGAGGCAAAAAGGGAGGAAAATAAGAGAGGGGAAGGAGAGAGAGAAAGGAAGGAAAGAGTGGCAAAAGAGGGAGACGGGAAAAGAGGAAGAGGGAGGAAAAAGAGCAGGAGAGAGGTAAAATGGGGAGGGTGAGAGAGAAAAAGAGGGGGTGAGAGGCAAAAGAGGGAGGGGAGAGAGAAGAAAGGGAGAAAGAGAGGAAAGGGAGAGGACGGAAGATAGGGGAAAAGAGGAGAGGGGAAAAGAGAGTTGGGTGAACACAGCAGGACGTCTGTTAGGTTCTGCTAGTTTTCTATATATAGGGACAAGATTTATCCACTTTTTCATTTCCAGGCCATGGCAATAAAAATGGTTGTCGAAAATTCGCCGTTTTTCTCTGCAACATTACAATACTTTCTCTATACTACGTAAGCAGTAGCAAGAAAGTAAAAATACAATAAACCATCATGAAATGGAAGAAGAGGGTATCGAGGATATGAAATGATTGCACTTTCACCTCACAGTGCACAATTTTTATTACACAATGCATTGAAAAATGCTATTCTCAATAGGGCGTGCGACCTCCTCTATTCTGCAAATAGTGAGCCAGGCGTCGCGGCAGTGACTCTTAGAGATGTTGGATGGCGTCCTGCGGTATCCCCTACCAGGCTTTTTGAATGGACACACACAATGCCCGAATATATCCCGGGTGATGAATGTTCTGTTGAGAGCGTCCCATTGCATCCGACATTTGCTCGATTGAGGAGAGATCTGAGGATGCTGCGGGCCACGGAATGTTGCAAGTGCCTTGCAGGCACTTCCTACCGACGGTTGCTGTGTGCGGATGGGCGTTGTTCTGGTGGAGTATTGTCCCAGGGAGTGAGTCCAAGAACGGCAGAGCAACTGGCTGCAGGATCTCCTCCATCTAGCAGCGTGCTCTTAAGGTGCCTACGATAAACACCAGAGGTGGCTTGGCGTTATACACAATGGCACCCCGCACCTTGACACCAGGTCTTCGAGCCGTTTGGTGTTCGTCAATAAACCGTGGGATTTCACGTTCACCAGGGTGCCTCTATATATGGATTCTCTGGTCATCGCCGCCCAGGCAGAAGCGAGATCCATCGCTGAATACCACGCGCTGCCAGTTTGCGTCCGACCACGCCTTCTGAATGCGACACCTTTGCTGCCGTTGGCGGGCCGTTAAAAGAAGTCGTCTGCACGGCCGATGTGAGCGTCATCCGCCATATATACTCACATTTATATAACTAAACTTACTACATAAATATACCTACATGCACATACTTATGAACCCACGCATACACACAAGCCTGCACCTATTCATTCAAAAGCACATTGAAACAAATAGGAATAAACATTTTTAGCTAGCACTACAAGATGATAATATACAATTCCTATTATTATTACATTTTGAACATGTGAAATCCTCGTTAACATAAATCAATAAATGTCAACGAATGACAAAATAGCCAAGCAAAAAGACATATTGGAATAGCAATAACAAAGAGAGAGAAAAGAAATCACTTCAGTGTATCACATACCACTTCCCCTAAATATTAACTGCTCAATACTTTTTAACTGTAGACTACAAAATTATCTCGCCTTTTACTTCACTTAAACTACGTTTTCATCCATTTTCACCCTATTGACTGATTTCTTATTGTTGCGGCTGCAAAATTGCTTCTGTTTTTTGGGAGAACATCAGACGATGATTCGGATTGACAAGCTTCCTGCCGCCTTTTCTCTCTTGAAACAAGGGAAAATTATGAAAGTCAATTATTTAAGAACTATTAGTTCACATCAGCGTAGGAATTATTGGATCTTGAAGAAATTGTCAGTATTACCTCGTCTGGGCGAAAAGAAGATCGTTTTCTGCCGTAATTCGTGCGTGTTAATGTTATTACGCGGAGATCGCGTGCCAACGCGTTTTCGCGGATACCGCAATGCTGTGAGCTAGGCACGCTTACCAACGTAAAAAGCTAATTTTAAATGCAGCCAAGATGCATATTACTTAGCTTTTTACTGACGAGGTGATCCTTTGTGAATTCGCTCGGCTGAAGATTCTCAAGTAATTGAATTTCGTAACGTCTTATTTGGAAAGGCATCTGATTCTCAGAATTTGTTGACAATACGCTATTCTGGCTCCGCGACTTCTTCGGTAGCTGACGCAATCTCGCGGGCATCTTTTAAAGCAGTTCAAATTTTCAAAGCAGCTCAGTCCTTCCAAAGAGTTTCATACGAAAAATGTACTGCCTTTCTCTCTGAAGCCCGCCCGCGGATTTTACTGAAAAAGAAGTTCAACCAGGTTTTTTCATCAAAGCTTAACCCATTAACTGCCATGCTCCCTAATTGGGGATCTCAGATCTTGTTCATTGTTGCCTGATAGTATGTAATATAATTTGCGATATTTTTTAAATTTTTTTTAATTTCTTCAATTCATGTAAACATACTAAAAGAAATATTTAAGCAAGTTTTTTTTCATTCCTGAATGCCAGAGGTTGATTTAGCCGTGATCGCTAAGGCACTATACTCCTGGCCAGGGTGTACATATGACTTGGGTCGGTTCGAATTCTCATCTAAATCCGTACTTAGCTGCTATTTGCCTGTGATTAAGTCGGAGGAAGAGGTCGGCGTAAAGCAAACGGTGGTTGGTCCGCACCGAAGTTGGCGGGACAGATGCAGCAAAGGTCTAACGGAATTGACGCAGTCGATATTGACTTCTCAAAAAACCTTCGATCTTGTACGCGATTTATTAATAGAAAACTCGCTAGGACGAGAATCGCCACTATAGTAGTTTCTTGGATTCCAGAGGAGGGGGGAGAATTCAAAGAGTAAGAGTAGGAGTCACGCCTGCGCTTTCGCAACGTGTCGAAGTTACATCTGAGGTCTCTCAGGGTGGTGTTTTAGATCCGTTGCCACTCATTGCGTAAACGACATCGGCCTCGAAGATAAGTCCGAAATTCGACTCTTTGCAGACAATTGCATAATCTTTAGAGAAATTAAAGATGCGCAGGACACGCAAGTGTTACAAGGAGATCTAAACAAAATAGAAACCTGGACCTCAGAGAATGAAATGGAAATATATACAATTAAATGCAAGGTTTTACTTATAAGAGAAAAGCAACAAATATTTCGTAGTTTCTGAAAGACGAGTTAACATCCAGGGTAAGCAATATTAAATATCTAGTCATTAATATTAACGAAAGTATTTGATGCAAGTCAATTCTGCGACAAGAAAAGCGTGGAAAGGTTTGCATTTCATGATAAGGATTCTACGACAAGGGAGTATTGAATGGCGTAAACGTGCATTGCATACACATCGCTAACAATACCTCACTACCTTTTGTCCAATATGGTTCAGTTTGTTGAGATCCTCATCGTGTGAGACAAGGAAATAATTTAAATAAAATCCAAAAAGCGTCGGAAAAAAATTATATTCCAAAAGAAAATAAATTCAAACACTCCTCTCCCTGCAGAAACATCCAGAAAGAGACACTGTGCTTTCTTCTCGGCTTACAAAGGTTAACCGGTTTGGGCGTATATTCAGAAGCGACAGAAGCGAGGATCACAATTGGAAAATTAAAGGGAAGAGGCAAAAAACAGATATTGGAACATTTTCCCCATTGTTACGGTCGTTCATCCTTATAGTTTATACAAAATTTGTTTAACGTTTGTTTATCTTGTGATAAATCACCACACATAGAAGGTAAAAATAAAAATTGTTCACATGTGTAGATTATAGCATTCCAGTTTTTTATTAATTGGGCATTGAGTTATATTATGTATGAAAATATGTAATGTATAATAATTTGATATACTTAGAAATGGAGAGCTGCTACTGGGATCTTTCCCAAAGCAGTAATTATTATTATTATTATTATTATTATTATTATTATTATTATTATTATTATTATTATTATTATTATTATTATTATTCTATCCACGAAGCACGCTCTCTACGCAACGTCAACGTATTAATCGTTTCCATGTTTCGAAGTGCTCTTTCCTGCTAACAGCGGCAATGTAAGGGGAAGGATGTTGGGGGGTGAAAGATGGAGGAGGAGGAGGAGGAAAAATAAGATGTAGTTTATTTGAAATGGTACCATCCTATTCCGTTTGTTTCACACATTTCCTTGCATTGGGCGATGCAATAGGAACTGAACTATGGGGATAATTATTAATGACTCTATTATCTGGTAGTTTTCCCTTCTCATTTCCGAAATATTGTAGTGTAAAACGTTATAATTAAACTTTCTCGACACTAACTGAATATCTCCCCTACTTGTTTGTCCTGGAATAACCTTCACAACATACGTCGTACATTATATAAATGGTTTTGAATTTTATGTTATATGTTTCTATATAATTTTGTTAGATACTACTATTATAATTAATGGTAATGTAATGTAATATTTTGTCATGTACATTATAATATTATGTAAATTAATGTAGTAACTAATGGCCAGATCTGTCAATGCGACTCAAAATAAACAAAAAATAAAAAATTCTGAGAAATATGAAATATATGGAAGAATTGTTCTAGGCGATGGAGGAAATAAAAAGAAGCTCGTATCTATTAGCATTTCTCTCCCCGCAGTGGGACACCGCCCCAGTCGGTTCAATTTTAAGCTTTCGTCTAGTCTCTCGACAAGTGTGGTAGTGCAGTAGATGTGAGAGAGAGAACGCGAGATAGGGAGAGAACGGGCGCGCGCGAGGTAGAGCGAGCGCGAGATAGACCCGAACGCGTGATAGAGCGCGAGAGAGAGGAAGCGATAGAATGAGTGCGAGAGCGAGAGTGCGAGGGAGAGCGAGAGTGCGAGGGAGAGCGAGAGAGAGCGAGAGGCGGCGAGAGCGAGAGGAGGCAAGAGAGAGAGAGGCGGCAAGAGAGAGAGAGAGAGAGAGAGGCGACGAGAGAGAGCGAGAGGCAGCGAGGGAGAGCGAGAGAGAGAGGGGGGAAGGGGCGAGGGCGAGAAAGGAAAGATCGCACGCGGTCCTTGTCTCATATTGTTACGATATTGCTTCGGTATTCCCCTGATATTGATCTGTTAAAAAACGGAAATCTTCCGCTGAGTTCAGCCGACTGGAGACCCCTTGAATCTGCTAGTCACAGACTGTGCAGAGACAACGGCGAGGCTGCTTTTGATTGTAAGCTATCGTGTCTGGTCCCTCCAATCGTGAACCGCACGTTGAAGATGTTAATATAATCAAGTAAGGAGTCCAAAGTTGACTTTGTGATAGAGAGGAAGAGTTTGAACGATTATTTAAATATTGTTAAGACAAAGGAATTAAAACATGACATTGATATACTCAAATTTTTGTCATGAAAATTCTACCTGTAAACAAAGAATCAAGTTTTGGTGCCCAGATATAGAATGGGAGTAACTTGGTGAATCTGGCTGATATACAACGTAGCGAACGCGCCTTCTTTTGCTACCCTCTTTCCTTTGAATTTTTTTCATCGCAGTACTTCTAAATTAAATCTTCCTTATTCTTAATTTTTAATTAGAGTGGCTACATCTTCATTAGTTCTTCAGATTTCATTTATTAAATTTTCATAATGTCGTTACAACAGGGACTCATCTACCTTAGCGTCTTGAGAAGACGTAGACAAATAAATGATCTCATGAATAAAGTAAAATACTTTTTTTTAACTGGGAGAAAGAAGTAGACGTAAATTGAGTTTATATTAACGCGGACCCTGTGAAAAATAAAAATCAAAACACTGGCTTCTGGAGGTGAAAATAGAAATCAGGATGTGTCTGCGTTGTAGCATTTTGGGTTGGGTTTGGTAGGTCCCTGCGGAAGGGTGATGGGACAGGTAAGCAAGGGATTCGAGGTGTGAGACGGAGGAGGTGAGCCATGAGTACAGGGATCGGAACGGATGAGTCGATGAGTGGGTGCGGTGTGGAAACGGAGTGGAGTGACATCGAAGCAATGATGTAGGGTAGAGGCGGGGCAGAGTGATGGGTGGGAGGAGGGCTAGAGTGCGGCTGGTTGATTGATGTACGGGAACGTTCAATTATAGTCGTTAGTACTGTTTCATCGCACAGGATGGAGGTGTTCTTCATTTGCTGAATAGTGAGACGCCGTGCCGGCACGCGGAGAATTTCCCTTCACCAGGTATCTCCCCCCAGCGGGGCACAGCCCAGTCAAGCCCCGGACTGGTCTCCTGTCATCCACAGTAGTGTAGTGCATGAAAGTGTAAGTATAAGGGGAAAGGCTTGATCTTCCCTGTCAGAGTCGCTGCTGACACAGCGGCAACGCTGGCTCTGAGCTTAAACTCAGTCGATTGAGAGGCAGTGAGCGTGGAGAGGGTGAAGGACGGTGACGGATGGAGATGGAGGGGATGGGAAGGAGAGCGGAGGCAGTAGGAGAGATAGGTGAGGGACAGGGATAGGGCCGAACTCGGGATGGAGTGATGAGCGTGGGGTGAAAGAAGACGGAGCGGTGTAAACGGAGAAAGAGCAGGGCAGTGTGGAGAGCGGAGGAAGGATGGAGTGATGGGGTGAGGCAGAGTGATGGGTGAGAAAAGGGCGAAAACAGGAAAAGTTTGATGATTGGAGGCGGGATAAAGAAGCACACGGGACCTAGCGATGGGCAGAGGTGGGGCAGAGTGCAGGCTAGGGGAGGGGTCGGGCGGCACCTGTCGCTGGCTGCGCGACAGCCGAACGGCCAACGCCCGCTCGACGCACGGCGCGCCGTGCGCCCTCCATCAATCTTCCATTATTGAATTTAAATCCGGGTGTTTTTGCGGGCGGGGGAGTGGGGACGGGAGGGACGCGGGGCAGCGCCCCCCGGAATTAGCGGGCGCTCGCCGACTTTTAATCAAAGTCAGCTTAGCGCCTCTGAGTCAACGAGCAAATCGAATTAGCGCGCGGCGCCGGAGAGCGCGGGCCGGCGACGCGACGTCGGAGCAAGGGGGCGGGGAGGGAGTAGATGGGGCTGTAGAGACGTCAGAGATCTGGCTGAGGGACCCCGATGAAGCGCCAAGGGAAGTTTCTATTCTACTCGAGGACGGCGTGGACGCAGAGAATTGAAAGAGCAGATGGAGAGAATTGTATTGATATCGGAGTTGTGAGAGGATTGATTAATTGAATAGTGATTCCGGGCGCGTCAACTACGAAAAAAGGAAAGAAGTCATTAGTCCCGTAAGTGTAGAATATGTTTTTTATCGCGGGATGTGGCGGTCATCTTCCCGCGCTGGTTGGCGAGATCCGGCGCCGACCTACCGTCGACTAGTGGGGTTTCCCCGACCAGCTATCTCCCACCAGCGTGGCAGCGCCCCAGCCGGGCTAGCTCTAAACCCCGACCGGTCTCCCAGCATATGTGGTAGTGTAGTGCGTATTAGTGTGTGTGTTAAAGGGGTGGAGATAGAATAAGGAAGAGGAAGGAAATATCGCGCACGGTCCGTGACCCGTGTTAGGGTACTTCACCGTCATTCTCCTGGTGTTAATCGGAGAAACCAAGGAAGACCACAGATCAGAGCAGCGGTCCGGTAAATTCTCCTCCAGACAGCGACTGATTGGACCTAGCTGACAAGTTAATGTCGAAAATCTTGAGACTGTCGGGACTCGAACCTAGGACCTTCCGGTCAGAGGCACTGCAGTGATATCAGTTGTTGCACTGAGGTCACCCCTTACACCAGGAGATGCCTCTCCTGGTGTAAAGGATGAGGATAGGACAAGGAAGAAGAAGGAAAGATCGCACGCAGTCAATGACCCATTTATTAGGGTACTTCTTTGGAATACGCCTGATGTTGATCGGAGAAACCACGGAAAATAACCGATGAAAGTAGTCCGATGAAAGCAATCTCAAGCGACGATTGTAATTCTTAACGTAAGGTGCGGAGTGAAGTTGCAGATGTACTGACTCACACTTAAAAACAATACGCAAAAACTTTATTGTTTTAATGTATTTAAATGATTTCAAACATAAGCTCTTCAAAAACGGCAACAAAAATGAAATTCAAAATTATCGGCCAATTTCACTTCTGTCAGTTTTTTCAAAAATATTAGAGAGACTTTTTTACGTACGAATGAAAATCTTTCTCAGTGAACACGACGCGCTTTCAGATTGCCAACATATATTTAGAAAATAAAAATCTACGGATACAGTCATATTTTCCTTTTCTTAAAGATGTCGCCTCATCATTGAACCACCTATTGGATTATTTTTAGATCTCTCAAAAGCTTTTGACGTCATTGATCATGAAATTTTACTTTCAAAATTACCTTCATACGTAATCCGTGGCATTGCCCTAGATTGGTTATGTTCATATCTTAAACAACGATCTCAGAGAGTGGAAATACCTAACTGCAATGATAGAACATTATGTACACACCTTTCCGACTCCCCAAGGATCGATTTTTGGCCCTACTCGCTTCTTACTATACGTAAACGATATGCCCTCGACGATTCGAAACGAAAGAACAGATCTCTTTGCGGATCATACGAACATCCTTTACAATAAAGAAACCATAAGTAGTACAATATCAGATTTTCAAATTGGTTCCGAAATAACAAATTAGTAGTAAATCAAAAGAAAACTGTTTTAATACAGTTTTCCATTTCAAATAAAATATTCTGTATTCATTGAAAATGAACAGTGTACCATTGAGCGATGCTAAGGAAACAAAATTTTTAGTCCTCTCAATTCAATCAAACCTTAAATAGAACGTTCATTTAAATGAATTGAACACAAAATTAAGTTCATTATGCTACGCGTTCAGAATTCTTTCAAATTCAGTCAGCCTTCATACTGCTCAGTGTGTATATTTCGCGAATGTTCATTCCCTCCTGAGATATGGCATAATATTCTGGGGAAATACATCTTACTGCTCCCAAACGTTTAGAATACAAAAAAGAATTCTACGAATAATAACCAAATCCCACCTACGTGTTTCTTGTAAGCCTCTTTATTAATCTAGGAATTTTACCATTACCTTGTCTGTTGATTTACGAATCAGTAGCTTTTGTCAAAAATGACTTGCTTAAGAGCGGTAATATTTTTCAGAAAACGCCGACATCTATTACTATAATACTCGACGTAGAAATCATATTCATGAGGTGACAGTATCAACAGATCATTACAAAAAATTCACATACAACACATGTACATTATTTTACAACACTTTGCCAAATGACATTAAACCATTAAATTCGATAGAAAAGTTTAAATCTCAAGTGAAATCGTTTCTACTGCATAACAGTTTCTATACAATTAGAGACTATACTGAGCATCACAAGGAAAGTTACATTACTTTTAACAGTAATATTTAATGCATTATTTACCATTTGGATTCTATAAATCTAAACAACCTGTAATAAGTATTGTACCACAGCCTCCGGGTCAATGACCCCCATCTCGATCAGGTTTTCGTCCAGTTTCCCTGATCCATTGAGCAAATGCTGTGATGGCCCCTTGTTTTGCTTCTGGACATAAATGTAACTTCATTTTCTGTGCACTTCTTCTAGAATTCCGTGGGAAATATAGTTATTCAAATTATCGTTTCCATGTTGTTGCGGCAGGAAGTATTATCTCTTGACGAAGGACATGATGGATAAGAGCCCAAGTGTATTGCTGATTTACCCTTGAAAATATATTTTATTACATTGGAACTTTTTTACAATCCTTGCAAAAAACGCTAATTTTTTTGTTTTCAAAATTCAAGTAGTATATGGTTTAGTGTAGGGATCACAGAATTTTGAAAACGTGCACATAATTAACTTCCTCATAGCACGTCACACACAGTTTTTAAATGTTTTTGACGTAAAATAAATAAAAAATTCATTCCTTCGCAAATCATGTCAGTATTGCTTATATATATTTGGTTCTTCGAATATTTTGTGAGCAACATTTTTAACACCTAAATCTTTTCAATATCGTAAATACGGCAGTAGGCTAGTAGAATCGAAGCTAATGCCCATGCCCTTTCTTTATACCTTATACTTTCCTGTGCATATTTCACATTTCCCATCTGTGCTCGTATTATCACAAAAGAATATTTGTCATGATTTATGCCCCAACCCTCGTATGACGATGCCCTGAGAAGCGGACGGTCAAATCAGAGTGACAGTCAAACTGTTCCTATATGTGTATACTCTGCAGATGGCATATTCGAGTTCCTTTCCGAGTTTCTACCAAGGGACACTAAAGACCGCCAAAGTACTGAGGCTGAATTGGCCCTATACTGACTAAGATGTAAGGGTTTATAAGAAGAAATGCGCCGATGACGAGGTCGACGCCTGGGAGAACCTGGGATCCCAAGGAAGAGCGGTTAAGGCGCATATAAACGAACCAATCGGAAATGCCTTTTCCAAAGATTATTGTAACGTCGTGGGTAGAGATCTACTCCACAAGGAAACAGACACGAGTGGTATATACAATTTATTTACACTAATATATGAACACTGTTTACAGACCTCACTCTAAGGTGTTTGTCGGCTACCTGTCGCAGCCCCCCTCTCCTAACACGCGCCTTGCGGCCGCGCCTGCGATCAGCCAACTCGGCCGATTCGCAACTTGGCATCTGGTGTGCCTCCGTAGGCAATCTGCCCCGAAGTATCGAGCATACTTCACAGTGTTCGAGACTCGAACACCCACACTTGCCTACAGCACTTCCGCGCCAGACTTGGCGGACAAGTTTTTGCGGTTTTTGCCGCGGGGAAACCAGAATCGCTACCCAACCCAGGGCTTCTGCGAGAGCCCTTTTATATGCTCGAGTCACATGACTTCCTGCGTCATCTTTCCCCCCACGCACTCGTCTTGAGGCGTCTGCTTCCGCCGTTGCAATTTGCACCCGGCACCTACAAGCCCCCTCCCCTTTTGGACTTTCCCTGAAGGGTTGGCCTTTGTTTGGAAGCCTATTTTTGGCTCCCTCATCCCCATACCTTGCAACTTGTCTCTCTGGAGCAGGGAGTCAAGTCTATGACGCTACATTATAATCTTTTGAAACCTGAGTCTTTTTATCAAAGCACTCCTATTGAGATCCAATACCGCTGCCAATAAATCTACTCTTAGTAGGGGAAGGCCCAGAGAGGATGTATCTTGCAAGAAGTGCAATTCAGCATTACAAACCATGAATCACATCCTCGGACAATGCATTTAACAAGCCAGCAAGAATACGTCGTGACGAGATCAAAAACTTCATAGAGGAGAAAATGCTCCGAAAATCATACACTATGATGTTCAGAAAAGCCACTTTCTCCGTTGCCGAAGGGGTTAAACTCAAACCTGATCTGTTAATAAAAATCCGGGAAGGGGCCACGTGGTCGACGTGACTTTCCACCCCGAGGATGGGTCTAGCCTTCTGAAAGAAGAGGAAAAAAGAGGAGGTGAAATACCAACCAGCTATTCCCCGAGCAGCCTAACTTCATAGAGTGCCCAACGCCAAAATCTTGCCAGTGGTGGTTGGAACCCCTGGAGTTATGCCAAAATTCACGGTCAGTGCCCTCAAGACGTTGGAGATCACGTCTCGAGGTGATCTACTCTCTCACTGCTCTCAGGAGCTCTATTAAGGAGAGGATATTTAATCATTCGAAATTCTATCCTTTCCCTTTCCTACGAACTAATCCATGAATAACACTTTCGATACATTTTGTGAACATAAACAGAACGTTCATAATGTGTATTTGTGGGTAATTTATTTAGTATTCTTTTCATAGAAGCTGCAAGCTTTATCTGTTTCTATTTTTTTTAATAAAATATATTTCTAATACATTTGCTAATTGAATGCTCACTCCCGTAGCTCAAGTGATTGGGGGGCTGATCTTTACTCAATGTTGGCACAAAGGCGGCCAAATTAATTCAAATTTGGCACGGTACTTGGGATACAATCTTGCTTAACTTGGAGCCTATAAATCGAGCATATCGCATCGGGGTAAGCTGCATCCTCATTTTTATCGTGACTTACTGCCCCTGCCATGTTCTACCCTACGTCGCGAGGACGCGTCGCTTAAAAGACAAATTTCAAATTACATGACTTAGGCATTGATAAAGACTCGTAGAATTCCATTTAAGTCTTTGTTCTTCATTTTTCCTTCTACCCGCGCGCCAACGTGCCAATGGAAGCACGATTTTCTCTATATTGCTTTCCTGTCAAATCTGGCCCCTTTGAAAGCAAGTCAACAAGCAAGAAGAAAGAAATCGCATTCAAGTCACTGTCTAGTAATTTCTTTGACGTCCATTTTAAACGTTTGGGTCGTTCCTTTAATTATTCATTAGAATCAATGCTGGCAACTGTATTTTTACCCTACGTCTCGTGGTTTGTTTGAACGTGTCAAGAAAGCAGGCAAACTGAAGCTGGTGACATAACTCTGCACGGTCTCCGAACGTTAGCAATTTGTCTCACAACGCCCCGGCCCTTTGTTAATGGGTATGGTTCGATTCTTTTCGGGGGCGGGAATTATGTTGTTGTCATAATGGCGGCCAAATAATTCAAATTTGGCACCGTACCTGGAATACAATCAATTATAACCAACTCTTTGGGCCGAATTAACAGCAAAGTATGTGCATTTCAATCGTGCCGCGCTGGAGGTTGTAAATATTTCTCTCAAAACCGCCGGTTACCTTGCAGAGAGAAATGAGATTCATTTCATATGTTTCAACTGCTTCCAAAAATGACCGTGAAAGCGCGCTCCGGACCAGACCCACAGCGTCAGTTCATTGTCGACAACTCAGAATTCAACTTTTTTCTACTTAAGACGCGGCAAAGTGACATTGTTTGAAAATCATGGAAGCCGAGTAGTTTCGTGGCGACTCGCCTCGCTCATGTAAAGAGCTGGAAATGCAGGCATATGTATCGAGTGCACTGACAGTCAATTGCGTGAGGTTGGTGTTGCGACTTGAGATCCCTATGATTCGTTAAGCATAATAGTTGGCGGTAATCTTAGCTCACATGCACGAATTCTGAGAGAAAACTAGAAGGAGAACGATTTCCTTTTCGCCCAGGCAAGTAACACTGACAATTTCTTCTATAATGAATTATTATAAAACCGAGGAATGCTAACAACCTGGATATTGTCGTTTTCAGAATATTCCCTCATGACAAAACTGCACGAAAAGTCGATAAGGAGTTTCCTTGGATCAATCTCCTCAAAAAGCTCTCCCATATACAGCCCCAACACTCAAGGTTGCTGGTTTGAGTCCAGTTTAAGATGCCATGCAACTGTGCTGCGAGAGTCAATGACAATCCACTGTGTTTGTTATATAAAAGACAGAGAATATGAACAGGCCAAATCATTGTCCTGGGGAGAAAGTGACAAAGCTGTCATTCAGCACAATTCAGAATAATAATAATACTGCATTGAATGTAAAATATAATCTATAATCTCGCCAGATCAACCATTTTCTCGAAGAGTGTAGTATGGAGGTGATTCTTGTAGAATATTTTATTGCTTTAAGCGTTTCATTCAGGACCTCCAGACCATTCTATCCATCAAATTTCAGCTTTGCTGGAAATCTGGTTAATATCAAGGTAATGTTTTCCGGGAAAGAGGATCTTTTCATTCTCAATCCTCTGCTAAGCGCAAGTGTGCTTACGGGCAAACTAAGGCCCGCAACACAGTACACCGAGGAATGCGTTGCGAGAAATGTGCGACGTGAAAAGTGGAAAATCGAAAAAAGGGACACTTATGGATCCCCACACACTAGAGTTTTCTCGTTCGTTTCTGCGGAGGCGAAAGAGTTCCTCGCTCGAGTCGGTCGGCGAGCGAGTTTTCTCGGACACATTTCTACTTCTTCATTTGTTTTTTTAAGTTTTCTATACCCTGGGTGTATCTGAGGTTTAAATTGGCGCGATCGTGGTGTGAAGCTGGAAGCCGGTGAGAAGCGATATATTGGAGTATTTTGTGAAGTGAAATTTCGTGCAGTAGATATGAATTAGGAAATATTATCCGTATATATCCGTATTTGTACGAAACGAGTAATGAAGAGTACAAAAATATGAAATTGAAGGATGACACGTGGAGGACTCTGTCCGAAGCATTAAATGGAAGAAAGAAAACATTTGGAATTATAATTAGCATTTATGTATTTACAAATAGTAAACTTAATTTAAATACCAACGCCATATTTCGTTTAGCAGCTTAATGGCATAATTTTAACAATAATAACATAAGATGATTCTTTAACAATTCAGAATATTACTTCTATAACTAATTTTCATATTCATTAACAATTCAATAAAATAAGTATTGATTTTTTTTACATTTTAACTAATGATGGGTCGATACCTGAATTTCTCGATTTTCGATACCGTTACCTGTCTGAGAACTTTGATACTCGATACCATACTACTTTAAAGACTCAGCAGCGGAAGTGGTTCAATCAGAATTGGAAGGATATATTTTGTTCTTCACACATTCATATATGTACTATATTAATATTTAAAAATTATTGAGATTAACTACATTTTTTAAAGTTTTAAAAAATTCTTATTAAGGAAAACTAACATTCTAACTCTTTCTGGGTCCATTCTTTTTTTTTTTGGTCATATATCAATCCAGGTGTACTGGAATGTGTCTCCGAAAACACTGTAGCTGATGGAATTCATAGGTATCGAACAGCGAATTTTCTTAAATTGGGAAGAGTCACTTTGTTTTTCCAGTAAGTTAGTACATTTGCATCAGGAGGAAGCATGTCCTCACATTTAATTCATCCTCTCGTGCTGCGGTTTCGTATACACAGCATATTTCGTGGTCACTCTTCAGAATATTCCTATAAAGAGACCACATGACAATGATTTTCGGGGGTTCGGTATTTGAGGATACCTATAAAATAAATTAAATGAATTAAAAATGTGAACAATAAATGCTTGTCTAATTTGAAATTTCTAATGTAGATACTGAAAATTAGTTATTCGGAATCATATACAGTGCTTTAATTATTTTTAAACTACTGAAATATCAGAGAATCGAAATTGTGATTAAAGGGTTGTTATTTTCTTCTGAGCATGGTGTATCTAGGTTCAAGATGTTTAATTAATTCCTTGAATCTATTGTTCTCAAGAGTACTGATTGACTAATTATCTTTGCGTATCACGTAAGCAAATTTTCTTGTTATTGCTTTTGAACGGTCACCTCCTGATTTAAATTTATTTGTGGCCAAAAAATCAATGAGTGTTGGTTCATTTGTGTTTGAACTTGATGATCTTGACAGAACTAGCCATGGGTCATTAACTTCTACCTCTTCACTTGTACGATCTGCCACGATTCCTACTTCCGGTGCAACATTAGTTGGCTTGTTTCTCTTGTGTTCGGTGGAGCTGAATACTACCCGGTGTATTAATGTAACATGTTTTTTTTAATTATTAGAATTGTGTGATTTTCCACCAGGTGAAAATGTTTTTTGGTGAAAATGGTCACTTTAAAACGCAGAACTGAACTTACGAGCTCCGTTAGATGCCTGCACGGTGGGCTGAGGAGGGGAGTATCCCAGGAAAAAACGCTGTCATCGAGGATTGGTTTATGTCACTAGATATCCGGGAGCTCACAAGGAAGAGTTTCCCAAAGCTGAATTGGTCGCGAATTGCGTGCAATCTCAAGAGATGATGACAGGTGAGTGTGGGATAAAGAGCGGGGCATTGAGCTCGGACGTTGCAGCGTTGGGTAATTTCAATGACTGTGAGTGAATCCGTAAAGAAGACAATTCTTCCGTAAAATCAGAAGAAATGGGGAATGGCATAAATAATTGAAAGTACCGAAAAAGTATCGAGACATTTCCCGAAAGTATCGATCGCTATCGATACCACCCGAGTGTCGAGGTTTCGAAAGTATCGAGGACCCATCCCTAATTTTAACGGATTATTTTCTTTTATATTTGGTAAGAAATCACCTTGCATGTCAAATTACATATTCTCAACTTTCAATTTCTATATTTGTTTTGGATATTTTTTCATACTGCTAACACATCATTGTTTTTTACTACTTCAGAGATTTTTTGTGCACAGATTGTACATTGTACATTTAAACATAAAAATGTGCATGTAATTGTAGAATTTGATACATTTTTTTAAAGTTGAGAATCTGTAATTTGATCCACATCTTCATCACTTGTTAAATAAGTTAATGCAGAGGTGTATACACATTGCAATATCATGAGATATTTTTAAGTGATTAAATCAGTCAGCGAAATCATTTGAAAAATGATCTTGTGATGTTGCAATGGGTATTTTCAGATGCCAAAGAAGAATGGAAAAAGTTGCGGGACTGCCACAGAGATGCCCCGAAACATAAAGTTGTCCGTTCAGGGCAAGAGGGACTACTAAAAAAATGGAAATTTGAAGAACAGATGGCCTTCCTTTTGCCCTTAATGACCAATAGAGAGAGACATAGTAACCTGCAAGAGGAGCCAAAAACGTACCAGCTGCAAATGCAAGACATGGGAGAAGAAATGTCTTGCTCTTACAGTGCTGACGAAATCAAGGATGTTTCATGCACTCCAAAATCGGGGAAAAAAGTGGACCCGATTTTGGAGTACTTGGAAAAAAGCAGGAAAGAAAGGGAAGCTAGACGCCAAAGTAGGTTGGCAGAGGAAGGGAAATATAATTTGGATTATTTTTTCCTGTCAATGCTACAATGGACAAAAAATTGCCTAAAACATACCAGAGGCAAATTAAAAGTATATTATTTTTAGCAGTGCAAGAGGCAGAGGCTCAGATGGAGTTGGAAGAGAGTGTCTCTGACAATTCCCGGTATTTTACTAATGTAATTGAATGAATAAATAAAAGCTCTGAGGAAATGCTGAATTATTTTTACATTAATGTTTCATCAAAAAGTTTATTTCGTGATCCTGTAATTTTGTGAGCCAAGCAATAATTTGCGTGTGATAAAATAATACATGGTAAGTATATTTTTAACATTTAAATTATATATATTGTGACACACCCACCTACTACCTTCCAGCCGGTGGCGATAAAGCGTGAAACAATGAATGCTCGTGAAGCGAGCTTTGAATTCTCAGGAAGCAGGATCTTTCGGGTATGAGAAAGGTCTGAACCCTTGACACAATGAATTAGGTAAAATTCTGGTAAAATGAGCATATATTCAGTGAGTAAACAAATTACACAGTGGCACAAATATACAATAAAGTATGCACTTTGCGTAGATGGTCACTGCAAAGAAAACAGAAACAACAAAAGAAAAGAACACAACCACAAAAAAAATGTATAGGCGTCACCTCGACTGCCTTAATACTTCAATAAGTACTATTTACAATTCTTGTGCTTCTACCTCTTTCTGAATTATTTCGTATACCTCATTTAACTTTTGTTATTCTTAAGTTTTCTCCGTGCACGGCCCTTTAAGTGATTCTCTACAATTATTCTATCATAGACTGTTCACAGGTGTCAGCCTTAAGCTGCACATTTATTACAATGCTGTGAACTCAAACACCAGAATAAACGTGACACACACGTTACTTAAATCGTACCCTTTACAAATTATAGACAACTAATTATCCCTGACATAATACAATGAAAGCGTGACTTTTAAACAAGATCACTTTTACACTACATGAAATATCATATTCACTCTAGAAAAGTTGTACAAGGTATGGCATTCAAACGAATTTACTGGTGCGTACAGCGAATGAAATCTAAACTGCCGCTCCTACGTTCGAAATGTTTCTCCCAGTAATTATTTGGAACTTTCACCTATTTTAGGACGCTTCGCCTGGTATTTAAAGCTACACGATTTCCCAACAAATTGCCGCATAGAAGTTGCGAGTTCTTTACCTCGACATCGCCTTCCCGCTTGCCATCAGTTAACCTTGGTGTTTTCGGTCGCTCGCAGTCCTCGCCGCGCAACTTGACTGGTTCGATGTTCCACGGTTACACCACTTCCTTCGATCTCAGGATTCCGCTACTCGTCCAAATTCCAGACCTTTCTCTCGATCTCTCCGGATTCCACCATCCACGTAATTGGTCCAAGTCCTTCTCGCCTACGCTTGAGTCTTCACTGGAGTCGTCCTTCTGCGTGCCGCGTACCCGTCGTTCGCGCTTCCAGCTTCGAATAACTAGCGTTATTGAATTGAATGCTTCTAGCACTCGGCCGACATACCACACTTTGAGCGTGCGTGATCGTGGCGTACAAAATTAAATGCTGGATTTCGTTTAGAGTCCTTCTGCGCGAATTTATTTCAATTTTGAAACTTTTTCAGATTTAAAGCAATCACATCACTTGCTTTCTTGCGTAATGTTAGTGCTAACACTGTTCATGCACTTCACTTCTGGATTCTATCACTCTTACTACCGCGTTTCTCAAATCAGCTTTAACTAAGCAAGTAAAAATATACTCCTGCACTAACCAATTACTATCGCCGAAGAATTAGGTTGAATCGTCGCCGCTGTCGAAATTGTAAGAGTCGTCGCCGCTGTCGAAATTGAAAGAGAACTCTCCCTAAGCGCGTCGCGGTATTTATGTGACTCCGCCTGGGGAAATTTCTGGAGGGGTGAATTTTCCTCCTTCGCGCCCTCTCAAGAAAAACATGATCCGTAACTACGGACATCGGAGTGCGAGAACCTGCGGGTAGATGTCGCTTTCTCGGACCATCCCTCCGCCGCGTACTTTATTTCTCTGCGTTCTGGTCTTTTCTCGTGGCTTATGGTGGCGTTACGGGTTGTATAATCCCGTGACGTCACAAATATATATATATATATATATATATATATATATATATATATATATATATATATATAGGTTTTACAACCTTTTAATATGTATGGTTCTGGAATATCAAGTTTATAACTTCTCAAGGCCTTTCCAAACATGCTTTCATTAAAAACATGTCCATAACTAAATTAACCACAGGAGCCAATGTTCACAACAGAAAACTTATAGTCTGCATCAACAACTGCAAATAGAATTATGAAAAATTGTTTTTTATAATTAAAGAATTTGGATCCACTTTTCATGGGTTATCTTATAACTACGTTTCCCATCAACTACCCTAATGCAGTTATTACTGCCAGAGCTGCTCAAAATATCTGCTAGTGCGAAGCCACAACTGTTTATCTGGCTTTGGTAAGTACAGTGGTTGTAAAGAAGTCCACAGTGCATCACAGACCCCATTAACAATCTGGGCTACGGTACTTTCTCCTATTCTAAAGCTATATGACAGTGTTCTAAATGACACCCCAATGGATAAATATATGAAAGAGAGAAAATGGTTTTGGTCTTGAAGGTCAAAATTAAATCAAATGGATTTATTTTAATAGTTAATATTTTTATTCTGCAAATATAGTTAAAAACAAAATATATTTTTAAAAAAAGTGTATTTATACGGACGGTTAGCCGTTCTTCGGTTCCAATGGGTGTCCGAAAACTGGTGTATTTTTTAATTGTCGATTCCACGATCTGGTGAACGTCCATAAATTGAACTCTGGTAATCCGCGAATATTTTGGGAATGACTCGTAATCTAAATCCGGTAGACTGTGGAATTCGCCTTTTTCTTCGCGAAAGCGAATGTGGTTCCTCACCCATATGCTTCGGAGTCGTTGTTTACACATTAAATGAAGCATTACTATTTCCTCTTCTTCAGACTCTGCATCATATGACGATTCTATTTTACATATCGCAGCATCGTTCATGGTGAGTTGTTCAAATAAGCATCAAATGCGACAATTGGAGCTCAGCTGATCTCGTTTTCGTAAAGCCCGCTATGCAGGACGTACAGAATCACGAACTAAACCAAAAAGTATACAGTGGTATCGAGACCCTCCATTGTGGCATTTCGAGATATCGAATGACTTCTTTCTTGTATGTGGACGCGACCTCGTCGGCCTCTTTCCGCATTTCTCGTCGCACATTTTTGGCAACGCATTCCTCGGTGTAGTCTGTTGCGGGTCTAACACTTGTTATTTTGCAGAAATCTGGCGTTTGAAATGGTAGTTGTTCTTCGAATTGTGCATATTGATTTTCCGATTCTTCTACCTAAAGCAATAGTATTTAAAAACATTTTCAACAGCTAGTTTTCTCACAATTATAAAAGTTCTAGTCGGTTCTGCCACGTTACCACGTTAAAAGAACAAACTTTAGGGTCTTATTACTCGAAAATTATGTTTCGGACAAAAGGTATCTCACATAGGAAAAAAATCCGGAAGTTTTTTCTTTACTGTTTTGTATGTTTTTGAAAATACTGCATTCGAATTTGATGTTTTCCACCTCAAAAAAGCTCGGCTTCGCAGAGAAAAAGGCAAAATAAGAACATTTTGCCCTTTTTTTCGCTCGTACCTTCAAAACCATGTGTTTTATTGAAACAATTGTTATTTGAAAAAGTAAAGTATATACGATTTCTTACAAAATACATATATTAACTTTCAATTTCTGAAAAACTGTTTAGGCGCTAAAGCGCGCTGAAAACGTTAACTTTTTGGGGAAAAGTGCTGTTGTGAACAGAAAAATTGGCATTGTTAAATGATTAATCCTTCAGGTTAAAAAATATATAGAATAAAACGACTAAAGAATAAAACGAGGGGAGGGAATCAGAGGACAATATCGATTACATCCAATTGCCGATGTCTGGGCCGTTTTTTAAAAATGTGATTTTTGTTTTCTCAATTAAGGATATTAGTTATCTTATTAGCCAACCGCTGGTGTGGAAACAAGGTATCTATGTCATTGATTTGCCGTTAATTATATAATTATCTAAGCAGAAAACAATGATATATAGTATTCTTTTAAAAACTTTACCATAGAGAATATAAAGATGGGCTACATTGACATATGTGCGTAGTATCTGACTCTACCAGATGTAACGTTGCAATGGAGAAAGACATCTGATTCGAGCAAGAATAATATGTACTGAGAAGCGATTCTCCCGGTTCTTACTCAAAAAATATCTCCTGCTCTCTCTTTTCCCACTATCTCATCTCCTCCACCTGGAATTCTAAAGATAGTTTTGTTACCACCACATTATGCTGTCCATGCAAACTATTTCTGCAAATTTCCGACCGCAATGTACTGTAGAATGTCCAAGAAAATGACAGCGATAGAGATAATTCATATTCTCGCGCGTTATTCGCAGATCCTCTTGGCAAATTTTGGAAATCTATAATTTGCATATTATCCCACACAGTATTTCATGCGACAGCTCGTGACTATCTGAAATATCACCCCACACCATGCACCAGCGTGTCATTGACTCTTCAGCGATAACCCAGCCTTACGCGCTGCTGCAAGATCGGCAGTCAATGTACCACATGGTTTGCCACATCACGAACTCATTATAAATAATAAATAATCTGCACTATTTGAAGTTTTATTACATGTGGATAATGCCTTGCAGGGAATGGACTATTTAAATGTAACTCACAAATTGAAGTCCACGGTAAATATAGGAGGCAAAACGAAAACGATATATATGGATTTCTGCTTTTGTGAAGAGAGCTCAAGAAGAGGCTAAATCACATCAACTACGTTCATCTATTTGATTTGATTTGATTTATTTGGTCAAAAAACAGTAAAAACTGTGTATGACGTATGGGGAGAAGATTATCTGCTCACGTTTTCTTGAGTATCCGAATCCCATCCCAACATTTTAACGATAGTTGAAAGATTAATGAGTTAAAACAACAACAATAATAACAATAATAACAATAATAACAATAATAATAACAATAATAATAATAATAATAATAATAATAATAATTAATAATAATAATAAAGTTTAAAAAGGCAGGAGATTAGTAACATTTGAAATGCTAGACATTTTCGTTCCCGAGTTATAGAAAAACTATTTGCAACGGTAAACGAACTGCAGATTTGATTTTTATGCATTGCTAATAATATAGTAACTCACCCTCAGCTCTTCTCCTACCACTTCAAGCAAAAGGAGAGCTCAAGAAAACGAGTGCATAGTGAAGCTACATTTACGTACAGAAGCAAAACAAGGGGCTATCTCAGCATTTGCACAATGAGTAAGGGAAACTTGACAAAAATCTGATCGAGATGGGGGTCATTGACCCGGAAGCTGAAGTACATTACTTGTTACAGGCATATTAAGGCTATCTTTATATTATACAATAAAAATGTAAACTAATCCATTATATATCATTGTTTTGTTAAAATGAACATTATTTTTCTTATTGATGATCAGTCTAGTCTCTTAATTGTATAGAAACAGTTATGCACAAAAAATATTTTACTTTTAACTTAAGTTTGTGTACCGATTTTAATTGTTTAATGTTATCGGGTAATGCGTTGTAAAGTAACGTAAATGTATTGGGTGTGAATTTCTTGCAGTGAGCTGATGATACTGACACGATGAACGTGATTTCTACGACGTGTGTTATAATTATAAATATCAGTATTGCATGAAAATATGTTCCCACCGTTAAGTAAGTCAGTTTTGACAAATACTACTGATTCGTAAATAAATAGGCAAGGCAATGGTAAGATTCCCAGCTCAATGAAAAGAGGCTTAGAGGGATCACGTGGATGGCATTTTTTCATTATTCGGATAATTTTCTTTTACAATCTAAAGGTTTGGGGACTACAGGATGAGCGTCCCCAGAATATTATGCCATATCTCAGGTGGGAATGTACATTTTCAAAATACACGCAACGAGCTACATGAAGACTGACAGAAGTTTGAATGCGTAACATAATGAACTTAATTTAGTGTTATATTCTGATTATGTACATTCCCGTTGAAGTTTGACTTAATGGAGAGACCTAGAAATGTTGTTACTTTAACATCAGCTATATGCATATTGTTCATTTTCTATGGAGCATGCGATTGTCGATTTGAAATGTAAGAATGCATTGAAATAGTTTTTCCTTCGTTAACTATTAATTTTTTATTACGAAACCAATTTGAAACTTCTGAAATTGTACTATTTACTGCTTCTTTTTTGCAAAGAACAGTTGTGTCATCGGCAAACAGAACTGTTCTTAAATTTTAAATAAACGAGGGCATATCATTTATATATAACAAAAAGAGGATAGGACCTAGTATCGAACTTTGCCGGACCACATGCTCAATTGGCAAAGAATTGGAAAGATAAGTAAATAATGTCCTTTCGTGCCAGTACGGTATTTCTACTCTTTGAGATCGATGTTTAAGGTACGAGGTTATCAAATATAGGACAATACCACGAATTCCATTTGAAGGTAAGACGCAACATCTTTAAGGAAAGAAAAAATGGCAGTTTCCGTAGATTTTGATTTTCTAAAACCGTGTTGAGAATCTAAAAACGCTTCGTTTTTCCTGATAAAAGTTTTCATGAGTGTAGAAGAGCCTCTCTAATATTGTTGAGAAAAATGACAAAAGAGGAATTGACCGATAATTTTGAATGTCATTTTGTCCTCTTTTTAAAATGTGGCTTTTTGTTTGCTGTTTTGAAAATATCTAGAAATATTACAGTGCATAAAGAAACATTAAAAATGTGAGTTAACGGGTGTATAAAGGCAGGTGCACAAGTTTTTTAATAAACAGTTCGGAAATTCATCTAAACCAGATGTTGTGGTTTTAGTCCCTTCGTGAGATCAGCAGCAATTCTAGAAAAGTGTTGATTGAAGAGATTTGCACCTTTTTCAGGATTACTTGCATCTATTTTACTATTCTTTAAAACAACATTCTCTACAAGGTATCGAGGTGATGTGGTTGTATTTTTTACGATATTCCAGATTGCTTTAGTTTTGATACTAGCGTTTAAAATGTCCTGATTATTCTTCAATATTTTTTCGTGAACTTTTTACTCTTCTTAAAATTCTTTTGTATTCTCGGAAGTAGACGTGGAAACCGTGCGATACGTCATGATGTTTGGAAAGAAAGTAAAGCGTACGTTTGTTTTTACAGGATGTTTTAATTTCTTGTTTGATCCAAGTATTACTTTTCCGTGAAATGTTTAATTTCCTCTTTTGAAGAGGACAGCACGCGTTAAAGTGGAATGAGAGCTTTGAGAAAAATAAATTATATTTTTCATTTGAGTCGACTGCGTTTCAGGATTCCTTCAGCAAATAGCCCGTAAATAATTGAATGTGAACTTTAGTGAATGCTCTGCACATGCGTGTATTATTTATTGTCAATGTTCATGTTATTAGTAATTGTAAAAATATTGTGCCTCGTGGCCATTGTAACCTAGTTTATTCGTTATTCCAAAGGGGGGGGGGTCCCGGAGGATAGAAGAGAACTAGGGATGGGTCTTGGGCATGACACTGCCGAGGTTGTGAAAGGATGTGTTTTGCAAGCTCGCTACCGAGTGCGTTTTCCAACAAGGTTCAGATGAAGACCATGCTGGGTGAAGTGTTTTTTGAGAGAAAGTTTGGCTCAAATAATTTAACATGTGTGCCTCTCAGATGCAGTTTCAATTGGCTGTTTGCGTGTCTAATTTCTTTGCACAGTGTTGGTTTGTTGTACCAGAAGGGCAGACTCGAGACTATAATGCTTGTGTTTTGGGTGGCACGTTGTAGTTTGTCAACATGTTGCTCAGTGACTACCCAAATTGATGTCATTCTGCCCTCCTATGATGATAACTGTATTCCGATGGTGAATTTGTGTGTGTGTGTGTACAACTCACTGGTCTCGTCGGCAAACATCTCGTTATTCCTCACTTTGTCTTCGAAAGTTATTGTTTTATTTGTGGAGAGGAGGAACCACGAGACTTCGCGAAGAAACAAATCAAAACTCTTCCGTCAAAATAAAATCTAGTATACCCTGTGAAAATATAGATGTTAGAGAAACTGTTATGATTCGTGATAAATCGTAATGATAATTTTGAACTATCTATATAATATTTCGAAGAGGCAGTAAATGACTTGTCAGCTGCTGATGCACATGCGTAATTGATGTGCAAGAAAGCACTGCATCAGCCCCCAAAGAAGACAGGAACACAAATCAGTCAGGCTCTGCATAGATGATGTAGAATCAGCGATGTAAGCTATTTTTTGTCTTCTTGGCAACAGTGACGAGGAATACCAATTTACCATTGAAAAATTGATAAAAGTGATTGAAGGTAATTTTCATCCACATTCAAAAGTAATTAATGCACGTGTACCTTAGGTTGTACGTTTCAAGGATTTATAGATATTCCGCGCGAGAAAATACGTCCCTACTGATTCCGTGTTAATCATTTAACAATGCCAGTTACGCTGACCTGCGAATTCAATCTTTACGATCATTGCATAATTGTTTAAATAATGATATTTTGTATTTCTGACATTATGATTCCAGATATAAAGTCATTTTTTCTCTATTGCATCAGGTTTTTTTGCAAAATCAAAATGATAATTCGAAAAATATGACACTCCCATAGGCAAGTTTACAATTAATTTATTACCATGTGTAAGGAATTCTTCTTTTTTATTATTTTTACTCATCTAAACACATTACATACTTTTGAACATAACATAGAAATATGTAATGCATTGCACATACAATTTTGAAGAACAACACGGTTTAAATGGACCAAATGCTTCATAATGTATTGGTAATGGTAGGACCACGGTTTCAATTTTATAACGTCATAACTTGATTTAAGAAACTTCTTTGCCTCACTTTTCGCGTGGGAGATGTAGTTTGATATTTTCTCTTTAGTAACCAACAGTAATTTGCAAGCATGTTTTTTTTTCCATTTCCCTTGATATGAGCGTTCCAATTCCTTTAGATCCTGGTGAAATCTTTCTCCTTGCTCTTCGCTCAACATTCCTAGATTATCCCGACAATAATACAAATGTGAATGTAACATGGACTTTTAAGCTCATTTTGCAGCCTTATTCTCGGAAAGAAATAAGCATTCTATCCACCATTTGTTTGGAGTGTGAATTCTTTGTTATCAAGAAAGGTTTTGACCACATCTCGGAATGATTTACATGCCAATTGTTCTGCAGTGCACATAACATATTAAAAATTAGCATCAGATAGACTTTTCCTGTTATCTAGACCTGTGAAGTACCCTCTTTGATTTTGGCATACTGTTGAGGAAATCGATGACACAGCTGCTGAAAGCATTCGCCTTCATTGTTTAGAGCTTTAATGAATTATTTCATAAGCCTAAGTTTGATATGAAGCGGAGGTAACAGTATGACGGACTTGTCAACAAGAGCTTTTATGTTTTCCGAGCCTACAATCCACTGTCTTCGTAGCCATTCTTTTTGGGTCCAGTGGTGTAACCTTGCCCGACTGCCCCACTCACTCGGAAAGCAGAGGTACCTTATGTAAACTGCGTAGAAAACCTAACAGAATACCTACTTTAAAATTACCATGGACTTTCCATTTCCTGGGACTTCAGTTTACACATAATCTCGGAATTTCCATATGTTTCTCGCATAATAATATAATTCGCAATGAGAATTGATGAAGGTTTGCTTTCATTTTGAAGAAGGACGCACTTCAAACTACGCTTGGAGGCATTGATAAAAAGTCTCCGTTGTTTAGAACTGTACTGCGGTGTTCCTAGTTTTAGCATGGCCTCCGGGTTGTTGTTTGCAGTAAACAAAGTTCCTTTTTCAGAAAAGAAGTGTGTAAAGTCTTGTTCGAAATATCTGCACCAACAGTACGTCGTTCCGGTGCCAACATTGGTGGCCAGTACGCCGTTGATGCCAACACGTTCCTTTTGCGAAATGTAGACCGGAGTATCACGGCAGTTCCTTTGAGAATCAAAGAACAAAATCCTTTAATGCACTTTACTTCAAAACTTGCTGCATTGTCTTTGTCGGCTCTAGACAGAACCAGATTCAGGGATGCCAGATGGCTGCAGGACATCGATTTAATCTGAAAATCTTAATTCAATAACTCATCATGTAACAACTTTAAGTGTATTAGTGCCTGAATGTAATAAAAAGGTATTATAAGATTTTTTCCAAATACCTAACGTGATATAGGAAAAATAACGTCGAATCCTGATTCAGGGTGCAAAGTTATCCTAAAAAGCAATATAATATTGCAGCAATGAAACCATCGCAAGCCAGTGTTATTTGTTCACAATAGCTGTTTTCAAGCATTAGCATACTTGCTAAATTTGGAAAGGAACTCCTCTATCACGTGGTGTAGCGAGAATCCATGTTTTGTTGGTCTTTGATAGCGAAAAATCGAATGAGGCCAAATCTGTTCGTCAGCCTCTCCATCCGTCTGTTAACAACGCTAGCGGCTAAACCGTTCAGCCTATTTTCTCCAAAATTGACATCCTCCAAACGATCTGTCTGATGCCACGACCCCTTGAATTTGAAACATATTTTACTTTTGAGGGATACTTTACATGAAGCCGCTGAGACATTTTCAAAATTAAAAAAAAAAAAGACGCTGCAAAACGCTGCCTGAGGGCTCTGAGAACGACTGTGCGCGCACGAACGCGGCGACAATGAGAAAGCGCAATGCACACGAAATTAATCTGGCATTTAAGAGGTTAAAGATAAATTTTGAAATATTTTGTATGTCAACAATAATATTATTGACATACAAAATTGATCTTTATCCTATTTCACAAGAATTGGATATGAAGAAAGTCCAGACAACGCCGGGTATGTTACTAATAATATATAAAAATGAATCGGAAAAATTAAACAAGAAATTCAAATAATATGCATGGATTTATGAGACTTACATTGATAATCACTGAAGTGAAGGATTCGAATAGCGATATGTACATGTACAGATGGCAGTAGTATCGCGTTCATGAAGTATAAACGGGCATTGGTAGAGCTTTCATTTGTACTCGTGATTAATGCGAAAAGGTTTCTGACGTAATGATGGCATTGTATTTCCGAAACTCTTCGGGGTTTCAATATTATGAGTTTCACAAAGTCAAGAGTGTGCCGAGAATACCTGATTTCAAGCATAACCTCTCACCACGGAGAAAGCAATGGCCGACGGCCTTCACTTAATGACTGAGAGCAGCGGGGTTTGCATAGAGTTGTTTGTGGTAACAGACAAGCAACACCGCTTGAAATAACCCCAAAAATCAATGTGGGATGTACAAGAAACGTATCTGTTAGGACAATGTGGCGAAATTTGGCTTTAATGGGCTATGGCAGCAGAAGACCCAATCGAGTTCCTTTGCTAAGTGCCCGACATCGCTTGCAGCCCCTCTCCTGGAATCGTGACATTATCGATTGGACCCTATACGACTGGAAAACACTGCTTTGGTCAGATGAGTCCAGATTTCAGTTCGTAAGATCTGATGGTAGGGTTCGAGTGAGTCGCACATCCAACGAAGCCATGAACCCAAGTCGGCGTGGATAGTAGAAAAATCGCGTTCCCCTGAAGCACACAAAAGCCCACGGCAGAAAAAATTAGTGGTGCTGCCAAAGCACATACTTTCTCGCATTGGTTGTAAATGCTCCGCAATATTATATTACTACATAAACCAGCAAAAGTGATTTCAACCAGCAAATTGTTTTTCCGCTTCGAGATCCAATCTCAGTTCCTCAAAGTTAACTTGTCCGCACTCACACCACTTCTGCACACACTCTTTCAATTTGAATCAGTGAAAAGCCACTGATTGACAGTGACTATTCACTGATTGTGGTAGTTAAAATCCGACCACTGACAATCAGTGAACTGAACTGAATGAATCAGTGAAAATCGGGACCACTTTTTGAATCAGTGAAACTTCACTGCTTGAATCAGTGAAACTACACTGCTTGAATCAGTGAAATATCGCATTGCTATCCCAGCAGTGGCGGCTCGCGCTTAGGTTGCACAACCCCCAGAAAATGAAAAAGATCTCATTATATCTTAGGAATATACATTTTCCTTTTAAAACATTGATTATTGAAGATATTGCAGCAATAGCGATGTATATGAAATCATTTTGAAACGAAAGGGCGTCCAAATGGCGCTCTCTCCGGTGTCTGGTGCCTTGTCAGGAATTGCACCACGCTCTTGGTTCTATTAATGAAGTTATTGTTTTTACTCCTTAGTCCTTCGATTTAACACGGGGAAGATGGAGCTTTTTGATTGGGCAACCACACAGCTGGCGCGTTGCGGAGATACTGCCTTTTTAAGTGAGATAGGTGAATACAAGTCTTTATTTAAACCAATGAAAAACATACAACAGAAGAAAACCATGTTCAGGAACTTTTCAAAACTCACTACGGAGAAAAATTGGCCTGCAGTTAACACTCTTTATTTTATGTACATATTATTGACATTTTGGTGACAATACAACAAATTATGAAAAGAAAGTTGGGAAGAAAGTAGTGAAAGAATTATAATCCTCTTATAATTTAAATGTGTATAAATACATTTCAATGGATTTTTATGTGAATTTTACAATAAAAATAAATAGAGAACATTAAATGTCAAAATGTTTAAAATAAAAATACAAATAAACATTTGATATTATTACAAGTATTTGGCAAGTTTTAGGGCAACTTAATCAGCTTCCTCTGCTAATTATAATTTTCATAATTAAAATCGGCAGCATTGCCAAGCTTAAAATTGGAAATGTTAACAGCACTGCATGCCTTTGTTTCTATGTACATATATATGTATACACATGTATATATACACACACACACATATATATATATATATATATATATATATATATATATATATATATATATATATATATATATATATATGTGTGTGTGTGTGTGTGTGTGTGTGTGTGTAAAGAAAACAAAGACTATTGTGTGTCGTTTCCTAAAAATTTGAATCTGCCATGCTACCGAACAAATGACTGATACCTGACACCGCAATGGAGGCACCTGGCCACTGATTTCAAAGACAGGAATACAATTGATGAATGATGGCATGTGTCAAGAAGAGCAAGTTCTAAGCTATTAATTCACTTGAGGTAAAAACTTTAAATGGCTTACCAGATGAACTCCAAAACACAAATCTTCACAAGGAGCTAATTACAACACAAATATTTGGTAAGGTAAGAAATACTTTAAAAAAAGAGACATCAAAGTCTGGATTTCTTTATCAGAAAATCTATCAAAAGTATATTTGGATGAAGAGGAAAATTTGCAATTTTACAACTATTACATAGAAGAGATTACAGAGGAAAAAGTTGAAAAATCTACCCGAGTACCTCAGATGAAACAATTTAGAAACTTTTAAAGAAAGTTTTAGAAGATAAGCAACAAATATCTGAAGTAAAAAATTTGAGAAAAATTGTCAATGATTTTATTATCAATACTAGTGAGAACCCGTCAAAATTTCACGGAGAGATCTTAGATAAATGTAAAATACTGTGCCCAGACTAATGTTCACAATATGTTGCATTGTTTGGATCTTCGGGTTATAACGAAGAAATTCTGTGATGTGTAGTTCCCAAAATTTTGAACACGTATGGTCCATGACCAGGTGGCAATGCAAAATGGCCCACATATTCCAATAATACACGATATGACACAAAAGAAAGAGCACTATTATACTGACGGATATTGAATTGCTGTAATTAAATTAATTATTATCAATAGATTTTACATAAAAATGTTTATTTATTTACAATGTTGATTTGGAGGTTATGTTGTCCATCAGTATTATTTCTAAAGTTTTTTGATGTGTCATTTGATTACTTCTGGCATATTGCTTGATGGTAAACTTATTTTCCAATTTAAGCAACACAGAGTAAACACGTTTGCAGAATTTCTCTCGCATGGGAAGTACAAAGCAGAACAAAACTGACATTTTCTGCGCTGACTTTCTCATTCTCTGCGTCCAGTGTACGTTTGCTTCTTTGGGGGCGCGTGGACAACTATTCGGAATTCGACATAACCTGTGAACAACTTCACTACTTCAGTACAACTGAGCAAAACCCACTGTCCGAATGTTCTCTAAAAAATACATCACAAAAGCAAATACATGCAAACTGTCAAAGCCACAATGCAATTATTACACTGAAACAAAACCGCGACGAATCGTAAACAAATCTCAACAATCAAAACAAAACATCAAGCAGCTTGGACTCACATCTAGCGTTTCATATAATCAATTTTGAAACAGCATTTTGGAAGAAAACAATTGACTACTGATAAGCGTAGTATTAAAGAATGATTTAATTAATTAATTTACACCGTAAATGTTGGTGAATCAACACAATCCCTGATAACACATCTAGGGATCACATTCTTTCATTTAAAGGAAAAAATATTACAATCAATTCAGTAGAAGCTCCAAACGAAGCCATGGCAGAATGCTTTATTTTTTTAAATATATAGATAGATATTTAATGGAAGAAACTCAAACGCATGCCAATGGATAAACGAGTTTGAAAAAGAGTGTGAACGCTGTTTTGTGGAAGAGAAATTCTAAAATTTTCCCTTGACAATGCAAGCGCAGATTGGTACTCAAGTATGGTTTTGAAAAATACAGTAGAATCAGAATGGAACAATTGGAAAAAGAACGCACGCATAAAAGAAATCGGAGCTGTACTAAACCAAGGACAAAAATGGGGATAATAAGCCAGTGGCATATTTTTCGAAAAAGTGAGTGAAGCTCAAAAGGAAAAAAAAGCAATTTACCTTGAGTGCTTGGCAATAAAAAAGGTTGTGATATATTGGCAACATTGGCTACTTGGAAGAGAATTTTTGGTACACTCCAATCATAAACCTTTAAAAAATTTAAATATAAAAGCAATAACAGATTAAGAACTGGGTGATTTGACATACTATCTGTCCCAATACAATTTTAAAGTTAAATAAAATCCTAGAAAAGTAAACCAAGAGGCAGACTGTTTAAACAGGCATCCAGTTCTAGAGTGATGAAAATTCAGATGACATATTAAAAATAGTAAACCTAGTGAAATTAGAAGACATAAAGAAGGATCAAAGAAGATGCACAAAACTACAAAACAATAAGAAAAAACTGATATTCTAAAATGAAATTTATTATAAAAATTTCAAAGAAGAGAAAAACTCTCATTATCAGAAGAATTTAGTAAAATATTACTAAAATATGTACACAATACTTATTGTCACCTGGGAAGAGCACAGATGATAAATAAAGTAACACCACTCTTTACAGCGAAAAATATAAACATAAACATAGAGAAGATTTGTGAAACTTGTGACATCTACTTAAAGAATAAATCATGAAGAAAATCATAATATGGATTAATGTCACACCTAGGTTGAGCAATGTACCCATTCAAGATAGTTTCTATAGATACCATAGGAGGTTATGGAGGATCCCGGTCAACAAAAAAATACCTACACCTACTGGTCGACCATTTCACAAGATATGCTTATATTTTAACATCAAAAAATCAAAACGCTGATGACTTCATAAAACTAACTGAGGAAGTAACAAAATACCATTATGTCCAGATGGTACCAACGGATCAATATCCAGGAATAAATTCAAAAGAATTAAAACAATTCAAAGTAAAGAAAAAAATAAAATTGATTTTTACTGCCATAGATGCGCCTTTCTCCAATGGCCTCAATGAAAGATTAAACCAGACTTTAGTGAATAAAATAAGATGTATTATGAATGAAACAAACAAAGAGGCTGCTATTGCTATGGACAACTATTGTGAAAAAAGCTGTGGAGAAATACGAGACAGAGCATACAGTGACAAAATTCTCAACAAAATACTTGCTAGATGGGAAAACCATAAATATCCTACCGCATGAATTAAAAATAAAATGCACGGCCGAAGATTTAGAAAGAGAGAGGAAAATAGCACTCAAGAATACAATAAAACTTCATAATGACAACAAAAAAATATTCAACCTACACAGGAGACAAATTGAATTAAAAAGGGAGATCTTGTGTACATAGAACATGAAAATCACCTGAATAAGAAAACATTAGATGAATTGAGAATTGAGCCATCCTCGATATTGGAAAAATCTTAAAGTCAATCTATGAAGTCAATACCGGACACAGAACCAAAGAATCAAATTTCTATGATATAACAAAACTAACTCCAATGGTAGAAGGTTATGATAATTGAACAATTGCAAAAGCATTGTTCATTTCCCAGAAGGGGGGGGGTTATTACAGAAATCCAAATGAGTTTTTATTTCAAATTAAATATTTGAAGGATATAATCATTATATAGTGCTAAAAATGAAAAAAAATTGCTAATGATGTTGAGTATGCCAAATTTGTTGTAAATATTAATTTAAACAGTAAGTCAAATACTGCAATGGGTGAAGGAATATTTTATTATTATTATTATTATTGTTATTATTATTATTATTATTATTATTATTAAAAAAAGGGCAGATGTTAAAACCAACCATCACCCTGAACAAAACACGAATAGTTTTTCTATCCTTTCACCCATATCAAATATTGCTGGACATTTTTCTTGAAGGTTTTTCTCCTTTCCAATTCCTCCAGATGCAAATTAGAGCCCTCCTAAAACAGAAAAAAGATAGGTCAAGAAGTTATGCGAGGAAAAAATGGTTACTTTATTTTCAGATTACATACAAGATCATACTAACTGGCAGAATTATTATGAGGTCTGGATTGGGAACCTCAGGAATGGCTTTGATGTACCTTCTGCACTCCCACTCCTCTGCCAAACTAGCCTTGCCATGTAAATGAGTAAAATATGTGTTTAGTGACTAAGGAAAGCAAGGAACACTGATCAAAATAAATCAGTATTACAGCAGTCTTTGGCAAATTAAAATACCTTTCAAAATATTCACATTGTTAGGGTCCCCAGTTAGCTCCAGCACTTTCTCTTACACTTCTTCAAAACTCCACTCCTGGACTGGTGTCAAACTAAATTGGAAAACCCAAAGAATGAATTATTAGTTTGCTGGCATGCCTGGCTCTGCTGTGGTGTAATCGAGAGCATTTTGGACTTTTTACAAATTTCATAAACGAAATTATTCATTGTTAAATGTTGAATAATATTTTGTTTTGTATGTTTGTATTTATGTTTATTACTTTTAATCTAGTTAGTTCAAATTTTAATAAAATCCTACATTTTCCTTTCATTTTATTTTACAGTACATTGCTATTAGATTACCAATTTTCATCATAGGCTTTTCTACTGGCTTCTATCAAAACTATTAGATTTCTGCTGCACCGCTACTGGCATCTGGTGGAATATATTAGAAACCAATCTGCGTCGACAGGCAGAATATAGTGATTGTGGGCATCTACCAACATATTATTTATATTATTTATTTTCCACATTTGTGTTGTCAAACTTTTCAATGACACTGCGACTATCCTGAAGAAGAGCCTGAAAAAATTTCGTACCTATTCATACACTACTTTTTGTGATATCGATGTCGGTTACGTGTCGTTGAAACGTCACAAGTTACAAGTCGTTGAATCGTTACAATCGTTGCAAGTTGTCACTATTATTACTATACATTGATTGTATTATGCGGCTAGATGAGTCAACAATCATATGATATTGACAAGAGATATGGTGAGTTTTTATCATCAATAAGACATTGAACTTTTCATTTCGTATTACTTGACTCGAACCTTTCTCTTAAGTAAACCTTACACTCTTTCGCATTTCTCCATTGTGCTATGCGTCACTTGTGATATGTGTCTCCTCGTAATTGATAACAAAATACACCCTTGTCAGTATAAAAAATCTTATTTAACATTATTACCTAGCAGAGAGGTACACCCGTGTAATCCAATCGCGTTGAATGTCAAGTAATTAGTTTAATTTCACATACAGTTGCAGATTCTAAAGGCTCTGAACAGGTGGGGTAAAATCGAGAAGCGTCGAACCAGCAATAATGTAATACGTGGAATGTTCAGGAAGATGTCATCCTATAGATTGCGCCGTGAGGAACGCTTCTTTGAAACCTTTGGCCTCAAACGTTTAGTTCTTAAAGTCCTAAAACGCTTCGTTTAGGTGGCATTTAACAAGACAGATTAAAAACGCGGCGGGTTAAATATATTAAAAAGTATTGCGGGTTGCATTAGATATAAATATTTAGAGGCGTTTTTAAAATAAAGTCCTTCATATTTTTAAAGTCAAAGTGCAATTCGTCACGTCGCAGTGAAATTATCTTTCTTTAGAGACCTCATTTATAAATATTGGTTTCGTGTGAGAGCCTCAAAATGAATGAATACCACTGCAATAATATAGGAGACGATTGACCAAACTTCTCAGCCTCTAAAACTCTTGGCTTATGAAAGCTTAGACTCATTAATCATTCAAAGGGAAACACAATTTAGAGATCTGGAACATATGCAATTTATTGAGTTACTTAACAAACATCAATTTGAAAATTATAAAATAAATTTTCCTACTACAAAATTAAATGGGCGTTTGACAACTTATCCGTTTTTGAAGAAAGATTGACTGGAAAATGCATTAAAATACATTTACATCGACAAAGATAAATACTTATCTGCCAGAGATCTTATAAGGTATATTCTATAAAATGATCTTTAGAATACCTATAAGGAAGTTACAAAATTAGGTAAGTTGATGTTAATATTTCCAGTAACTACAGCTTCAGCAAAGGGAAGTATGAATTCTCTCAAAAGAGTAAAGAAATGTCTTCTTAATTCAATGGAAAATGAAAGATTAAGTTCTCTCAGTATAATTGCCATTGAAAAATCTAGTTATACTGCTGGGGGTGATCAAACTTTTAAAGACCGTCTGATTGAAAAATTGGCGACCCTAAAACCGTTTGAACCTGCTGTATAAGAAAATATAAGGTAAGTAGAATAGAAATAATCATGCCTCAGTGTACCCAAATTTATTGTGTTAGCTTCGCCACTGACGGTTTTTGTAATAATTTCGATTAGCAGTTTCTAGACATTTTCATGAAAAGTAAAGAAATAGTTATTCCTCAACACACTAAATTTCAATAAACACATTAATTAGATTTAAATAATTTCTTTTCTTAAAGTAGGTAAAATAATATAGAAATAATATAGAAGACGATAAATTTAATACACGTATAAATTTAAATGGAATTTAGAAGTAATTTATTTCCCCACGGTTTTGCTATTTCTAACTTCTAGTCTGACATCAAGAATTAATTTTCCATATTAACAAATTACAAATATTCCCAAATAAATGTCTAAGAAAAACTACCAACGTTTCATGGTTTATTAGTTACCAACAATTACATAGAGCGCTAAAAATCGAACTCCTCCATGACCCCACATTAAAAATATTCAAAAACGTCTACGAATCATCATCCAACGCATCTGCCATCAAAACATACCAATTCGGTCGGAGATTCGAACACCCTTACAGAATAATTTCACGATACCCGAAATATAGTTTTAAATCCCCTAAAATCTAACTAGACAAATACTATGATTATTACAACAACACAACTATATTATATTCAACAACTTGAATCAAATGTTAATATAAGTATCTTCTCAATTGAACATCACCACATGAAATTGGATCGGTTTAACCATGAGAATACATTATCCGAAAAGTGAATTACCCATGTATCAACAACCTCGAAAGGCAGCAATTCCGAGCGAGTAGCAATAAATTTAAAAAAAAAGAATTAATTTTCTCATTAAAAACTTTCGAACATGTAACCACGCATCATAAAACATAAATCGAGTGCGACCCACAAGAAAGCGCGCCACCTCAAATAACTCCGCACCATAACAGAGAACGATGAGATGACCTCGCAATGCCTACTTTCACGGCTGCTCCCCAAACATCAAAGCTCCTTTGTGTTGGCACACTGAAATGAGCAAAAGACAACTCCCGCAAATATCCTTTGGGGGCAGCAATAGCGCACCGGCATTCCGACAGAGACCGAACCTACCCCTCCACCTGCCTCACGCCTACCCCTCCTCTACCCCGTCCCTCCCCGCCCCTCCCCACACGGCCCCGCCCCGCCCCACCCGCTCCGCCGCGCCAGGCCGCGCCGCGCCGCCACCGCCCGCTGCGCCGCCACAAAAACGCGCGCCCCCGCCCCCGCCCTCCGCCACCGCCGCCGCTGCCGCCGCCGCCGCCCCGCGGGAGGCGTTCATTAGGCAGCTCCGACGCCGGGATCAACTAATTACGCGCACATGAAGCGCGCGCGGTCAGCGGCCAAAATAAGTAATTAAGGTTTTTTAATGTTCGCGCCGCCTTCGCCGCGAGGCGTGAGCGCGTAGCTTCACATCAGCAACAACCTCCCCCCCTCCCACCCCTTCGCTCTTCATTATGCTTTCATTTTACCCGAAATTAACTTTCTAATGAAAACTTTTATGTGTGGCTTCCCTCTCTGTCTCCATCTTCTCGCGACGATTTCCTTATTTCCCAATCTTTCACTCTTTTCTTATGCTTCGTTCTTTTTACTCTTTCCTTTATTTCTTTTTCCCAGCAAAGTATTTGCATGGTCTTCATTTGATGTATTAAGCTGCAACACTCGTACACCAATATAGTGCCTAAAAATTTGATGTTATAATTTCTCTTATCACTCACATCGATCAGGTGACTTATCTGGTATGAACCTTTAGTATGTCATGTCGCTTTTCATCACTTAAAGTGCAGGTGAATATGGAAATTTGTATCAAGGCCTAACATTATAATGAATTTAGAAAACAACTATGTGGACACAATAGTGAAGCGGAAAAAATCTCCTAATAGAACGGAAAGTAGAGTGAAGAATGATGTGTCGGAAGAACTTGAAAATATAAACAAGTTAGTTATTTCAGATGGCAAAAAAATCACTACTGTGTTCTCTTCAATTAGATGAACGAATCTTTATAATGTGAATTTTGTTTCGTTTCAGCCCACCAGTTTCTTGACGATTTCACTTCTTCTATAACGCCTTGCTTGAAGGTGTGCTTATCGAAGCTCTACTTGTCCCGGATGGGGCGGTGCTCCGCTAGTGGGAGATACCCGGTTAGGGTAAAAGCCTGCTAGCTAGACGCGGCGGATCTCGCCATGCAGCGGGGGAAAATCACTGCTACATTCCATGGTAAAATATGCTTATGGGAGTAATGACATTAGAGTTGTTGCACCTGAAGAGACTAATCAAACAATCAATTATGGAGGCTCTGAGAATAGTTGTAAGTATTGCATAAGAAAAATCTACCAATTTCGATTCAAACAAAGAAAAACGCAAATTAGTGAACTGTCAGAATTGGAGTTCAAATTTAGGCGGTCACAACTTTAGTCCGTCAGCCGGGAGTTAATGCAGTGCAATCGCTTTTCAAAAAAATTGCGACTGACCTTCCGAGCCCACAACGGCGCTTCGAGTCTTGGTAATTCGCATAAAGTTGTGGTAATATACAAGCTAATGCGAAATTGAGAAATTAAATAAAAACATTTTCTACGAGAATCTATGCTTCTGAGGTCAAAACAGAGAAGTAAATTATTTAATGCTAATGTTATGAGAAACATGCATGTGTGTTTTTTCCACTCAAATTTCTCACCTTAATTTTATGTGACGATTACAGAATGAAATGAAGAGTACATATACTGAAAGTCCCTTTACATTCGTAAACGCTTGTAGTGTGTTCATCGTTGTCGAATAACAAGTAGAAAACTTATAAATAAAATACATCTTAATCTCAATCGTTTTCTTAGAATAAAAACTTGAATGGAAAAATTTTAGATCCATTTTTAGTAAGAAATTAAAATGATTTTGGTCTTAAACTTTCATAAAATATTAATATATCGATTTTACATTAGTAGTCACAGTATGGTTGATCTGATTAATTGAGAAGTACCTTTTTAATTCCAAAAACAAGTACGTAAAGATGAGTCAAAATCTGAGGAGAGTGCTATTATGTAATTTACTGTTAGACATGAGTTTCAACATCCCTTTTCGTTTTTTAGTGACCTTAGCCACAGCTCATCTTGAATTTGGAAATATAAGAAAGCTGTAGTGGTATCTTAGGGGGACATTATTTTTGTACTAAAGTACATTGTTTATTTTAGCATTATTCTCAGAGTTAAAACTTGGACATTGTGAGAACGGATTATAAAACTTATTTCTTCTTTCCTTAGTACAATTTTGTTATAATCAATACTTACATTTGTTTCTTCTACTTCTAGTATTTGTTTGTATTTTAATTGTTAACCACACAAATTAAGAAAGCCAATTAATTTATTTTAAAGTCGAACAAAATAAAAAAATTCAAATTATTTTTACTTTCTCGCCTTTACAAAAGTACTTCCTAAGAAGAGAGAGTTAAGTAAACGCGCGTTGGAAAACGGCGAATTTCCGACACAAAACCTCTTATTGCCGAGCCCTAGTAACGAAAAAGTGGATAAATCTTGTCCCTATATATAGTAAATTACTTCCTTTAACACGTTGTGTAGTCAGAATCCATGTTTTGTGGGTCATTGATACCGAAAAAACGATTGACGGCAAAACGTCTGTCCGTCCGTCTGTGCACAACGCTAGCACATAAACCGTTTAGCAGATTTTCTTCAAACTTATTCCCCAATCGATCGACAGTTGGCTGATGTTACGGCCTCAGGAATTTGAAACCGATATTTTAATTTTGGGGTTAATTTGCATGAAGCTCCTCGGATATTTTCCAAATTTTCACAAAAAAATGGCACCAAATGTTTTGGTTAAATTTATTGTCGGAGGGCGTAATAGACGCTTAAGAGAATGGTACAGGTTTCATTTTCATTACAATTTCTGATTTGATCGAAAATTGCAAAAATTCAAAATTGTTTCGGCGTCTTCCTACAACGAACATATTGAAGATAGAGATTTTTTCCGGAATGAAATTGTTCCTTAAGGGCAGATCTATACTTCTATATCTATATCTATATCTATATCTATATCTATATCTATATCTATATCTATATCTATATCTATATCTATATCTATATCTATATCTATATCTATATCTATATCTATATCTATATCTATATCTATATCTATATCGATATCTATATCTATATCTATATCTATATCTATGTTTGCCACCGAGCATTAGCTCAAAGCGAACTTTAATAAATCTATCTATCTATCTATATCTATATCTATATCTATATCTATATCTATATCTATATCTATATCTATATCTATATCTATATCTATATCTATATCTATATCTATCTATACTAATATATAAAGACAGAAGTGCGTTGTCTTCCAGCGCGGTAATCTCTTAATCTACTGAACCAATGCTGATGAAACTTTTGTGCTAGCATCCTTTAAAGGGCTGGAGTACTATAGGCTATGATTTACAAACATAAATGGTAATATATTTTCAAAATAATTACTTTTCTGGACATTTTTCGCCTAGCCTTACATCACAGATTCAAGAGTGCATCAATGTCAATAGTTTAGCTGCGCGCCACCAGAGGATGACGTCTGAGATCTACTACTGATTTCATCAATGTCCAGAATTATTACGAGATTCATTGGACTTTGAATAAGGTTATGTAATGTCCCTGTATGAACGGTGGTGATTTGTTAGTTCTGAACATTGGTGGAATATTTGGAAAAAATCGGCAACTAAACTGGTAAAGATGACAAGGTACATGCATTATGTACAAAGTGGCTTGAAAACATTGGAGTTTTTATATGTACAAAAATTGAGGTAGGTTGAGACAGAGCAATGTACAATAATATATAGTACAGAATATACAGTAATCTACAATGTATTACATGTGGATATCCTATACATTCTAAACAACCTCTTCTTTTACAGAAATTTGTAAACATTGAATTGCTTGAAACAATGCGAGTGTCAAGTTGTCAAAACAGATTATACAAGTGCGAATAGATGGGCAGTATATAAACGTTTTGAATCGGCTATTAAGATAAGTGCGACTTGCTGAAGTACTCACTCGCACTATTGAAAATAATACTGCAAGGAGGGATGCAAATGTAAATAATTCTCTACGTAGTAGGGTTGCTTTTCAATAGCACACACAATTTGACTATTTACACAGTTCTCATGTTCAAATTGGTAAAATGTAAAATGTTTGTTTGTTTTGGTTTCATCCAGTTTACTTTTTTCTTCATTATGTGCAGAAGATTAGTGCAGTAGTACTATGTAATTAAGCAATTATCACTTACATATTGAGAATAATCTGTGCTATTATTTTACATTGTAATTGCTCCCAACGCATGAATTGGTTTCTGTTATTCACATGTCAAAATCCTTAATATATAGCACTTCAGATCAAATAATGAAGCTAATATGGTTTTGTTCAGAAGATTGTCAATTTAGTGTGTACCCATAATGTACATGTTGATGGATCAGTATTGTTCTCATGCTTCAATGTTATGATTAATTGATTTACATAAAAAAATAAGTTTTATTCTACACGTAGTTTAAACTTATATATATTTTTCGTCTTCAAAATAATTATAAATACTGGAAATTACGTTCAATATTGATACTTTCATTTACTTTTATGATTATGATTCGTCAATTACGTTTTTACATATACATTCATATTCCATATCTATCTTCTAGCGTCTCCGTGCGAGAACTCTGGCATGTTAAACTTCGCTTAAAACGGCCAGTCCCTTCAAGGTCACGATTTGACATATCAATTTCAAATATTTGTTTATGAATACAAGAGAAGACAAAATATAAAAAAGAGTAAGTTTTACAATGTGACAATTTATTGACAGTATTGGAAGTAATATGTGAAACTCCACAAATAAAAACAACACAAAATATACGTGAGTCTACAAGTATTTTATTCTGTAGTTTAGGGTTGTTTATTTTTTTTAGTTATAAAGTGAAGAAAGTTTAGGAGATGGAAGCCCAAATAAGAAAAATATAATTTTTTGTGAAAAAGTGAGCGAGGTGGACCGGAAATTTCCCAATGGGAGTGAAGAGAAGACAGGGCTATCGAAGCGTGGCCGTGCAGAGCATGGCAGGGAGGAGCAGGGGGGAGAAGGGATACAACATAAGAAGATAGTAGGCCCCACCACAGGGTATGAAAAAATGGAATTCCTCTCCCTGACTAATAATTTACTATAAATCCGAGCAACGCCGGGTACACCAGCTAGTTTTGAAATAAAGTCACGATCAAATTTTCAAAAACATGAGTAGTTTGCGTGCAATTTTGCGCGAAATGTAAGCAATTAAAAAAGTTCTCAAAACCGCTTATTAATTATTTGAAACTTATTTGATAATCCACATTTTTGTCCGTGTTGTGAGGTATAGAACATCCATATTTTCACTGAAAGAAAGCTCACTTATCTGTGTATATTTCAACATTTCACTAGCAAAACCTTCCATATTATAGTCTTTCAAAATTTCAGCGATTATTAAGCAATGCAGTAGAAAGTCAATTATCCGTCTTTTTTATAAAATATTGGTTCGGATTTTGGGTAAATATTTTGTGAGTTGAAAATTAAAGAAGGGAAATCCTTTATTTTATATTTTTACATAATAAACACGTTTCTGTTTCTCAAGTATGGAACGTTGAAGAGTTTTACTATTTTAAATGTTTATTATATTACATGAGTTTGGCCACAGATTTTTTGTATAGATCCTAGTTCATAAAAATTGTTCTAATAAAAACACTGAATCACATTGTTAAAAACTTTTTTTTCCTGCGCTTCGTTTGAGAGAGAGTTAATATATAATGTGGTAATAAATTAACTTAATATTTCAAATCCTAGAACATTAATTATTTAATTAGTTTATTATTATTATTATTATTATTATTATTATTATTATTATTATTATTATTATTATTATTAGCCTGTTCATATCCCATAGAATGGCAGAGGCTTCTTACATTGTAAGGTATTTTAAAATAAACTGCGAGGGTGTGTCAAATGAAATATATTTTTATGACTTCTGTATGGAACAAGTTGACTATGGACTATGGTCTATGGACAGTTGGAACAAGTACACTATTTTTCAATATAGTCTGCCTGCTTTTCGATGCGTTTCCGCCACCAAGTCGGGAGGGCATGGATACATCGGGGAAAAAATTCTTTTGGCTATGCATGCAACTACTCGTGCACCGCCTGTTTCACCGCCGTGTGGGTCGCGAAGTCGATTCCACCAGAGGAGGCATTGTGGCTGGTAGTAATGGATCCAGGACTCGCTCGTCTCCAGTCACAAACCGCTCCAAAAAGGGTTCACCTTCAAGTTCGTAGCGGTGCAGCAGCTCCATCGACTCGACTCAATAGATTCTTCATTCCAGGCGTCAGCCGGCGAGGGATCTATCCTGCGGCCACTGTCTGATGTTTCAACTCATCAGGGACTATATGCTGAGAAGAGCCATGACTGACCTGTAATTCCGTTGCAATGTAGTCCCAAGGTGACCCGTCTATCCTTCGCCGCTGCAATTGCCTCAACTGTCACAACATAACAAGATATGCCTGGCCTGGCCTCCGCACGTCCGCCAAATTTGTTGTGTCGTTGCTAAATTTCTTACACCATTTGTGCTCCCGCGTCTGCGATACTCATGCAGCCCCATACGGTGCCAACATCCGTCGATGGAGTTTTAGCGTCGCTGGATCACGTGGGGAGCTGGACCAACGCCAATTGATGCGATGGCGGGAGAGTCCACACGCATGTGTGCCGGGTCTGATTGCAATGGGAGCGGTATTCGATTTTCTACATCATTTTTCCTGTTTCCATTTGACTCACCTACGTATACAGCTTCTTAGTTATTATTTTTAGTCTTATTTTCTTGTTCAGTTCTCACTGGTTCCTTTTTTTGTTCATGGCTAATTATTAATTCACTATACTTTTCGCTATCACTTCATTTACAGGTCACTTTCCGTTGTGCTCTTTATTTGCGTGTCTCTCTGTTTATTCGTATTATCTTTTTTCTCTATCGACTTCGTCGAGTGTATGAATGACTTCTCTCCGTTTTTGCGGTCTGCTACTGTTCTCGTCCATTGTCTTCCCAATTTCTTACTATGTCGTCTTACCACCGTGTTCTCTGTCTTTTATATTTCTCTTGTCAGTCTGATATTTCTGTTGGCAGTCCTTGGGTGCCATTTTGTAATTTTGTAGGTCCATCTGTTTGTAATCATCCTCATTACATGTCCTGTCCATTTCAATTTTAGAAGACGTGTGAATTGCCCTAATTCGTTTTGACTTGTTCTTGGACTTATGTCAGTATTTCTTACTTTGTCTTTTAGACTTACATCTAATATTTCTTTTCCATCTTCCTTCGACACATTTTTATCACATTTTTCTCCCTTTCCGTTAGTTACCATGACTGTGGACCGTATAATAGTACTGGTAGAACACAGGTGTACATAATATCTCTATTTTTAGGCTACAGCTGCTCAGTACTATATATTTTAATGACGATACTTTTTCCACCGTTGTGATATCCTGTTTTCTTTTATGGATTGGGAGGGATTCTTAAAGGATATGATATGACCCAAATATTGATACTTGTCTACGTATTGTATGTTTTCACCCAGGGTTGACAGGTTTGTTTGCGAGCTCTTTCCCCTTCACTTCTACGAAATTTCCCCAAATAACAAATACAATGAAACAAATTTCTCCAACTTTGGAATGAAAAATAATCTCCAAATTTTGGACCAACGACACGAGCTTTCTCTGACGATTATTTTGGCTGTCCCCTTAAATTCAAATACTTCAAATCAAGCAATCATCGCCCTTTGAGCTGCTCTAAGTCCTATTCTATTTTCTTTTCCTCATATTTTTCTTTCTCTATGTCTGTCATTTGTTTTTCTCTTTTTAATTCATGAAAATAGGAGCGAATAATGTCTCGTATTTTTTATTTATAATAATTGTGAAAATAATACTTCTGTCTCGAATTCGGATGAAAACAGTTTCTCCAAATAATCTCCAAACATTTCCTAGTCCATTTATGTTCCCAATATTTCTCCACATCGAAAAAATCCCCATTTTGGTGACAAAATTCCCAAGTATGGCAACCCAGTTTTCACCATAAGCTGTTATCGGTATTGTTGGGTAGTTGATTGTTATTTTCGTCTTTTGATTATTTATTGTAAGTCTTCCTTGCTATTTCTGAGAATGTTGTCTAGCGTTTCTTGTAACTCCTTAGGTGATTTTATTATAAGAATAATGTAGTTTATTGGTATTATAGTTGGTTTTTTATCAACTGTAAAAGATGTCCTATGACTAACACATGAACAAACTGAAATCTGAATACAGATGGAAATAAGCGTTTTCGCAAAGAATTGATAAGAAAATATTCGCCAAATGTAAATGGCAAAACATTGCACTGTTTGACAACGCTGCGCTGGCAAAAATGCATTGCTCGCTTTAGTATAACTTGCTGCAAATACTGTACAGTTAAATTTATTCCTTCGTGTTTCATTTGTGAAAGTAAGAAATGAATGCTGCTCCTGACTCGAAATTAAAGCAGATACACATCATAGGCGCTTTGTTTGAATTGAACGTTTTCAAGCAATAGCTGCGGTGTTAGTTGCGCAGAAATAGCAAAATTTCTATAATACGTAACTATTTTTAATAATGCGAGAAAGTGTATTCTATTGTAGCACCACTAGTTTCTGTTACGGACGGTTTGTAAAAGTGGCTTACTTTCTCTATAATGATAGTTCTTGAAATTTTTTTAACGCACTTCCAAATTTATAACGTTGGGCAACGTTGTCTCGAAAGAATATGCAGAAGTAAATTACAAAGCAATTGTGAAAATAATTCGAGCTCATCTTCGTCAACGAGATGAATGATCCAACAGCGATTATATGAATTTGGAAACTTAGCTAGACTTCTTTACTTATCAATCGGTAGACAAAGTTTCTTGGAAAACCAATATTTCTAACAATATCGGATATCAGCCTCCGCACTCCAGAAAATATTTATTTTGTAACTTCTCCCTCGTCCACAATCCTACTCCTCGACAGCATTGCCAGTCATTTTTATTCCGACATCGAGTCTTAAAATGGATGGAGAACTCTTGGGTGAGAATAATCCCCTCTGGCAGCCGCAGTGTTACAATGAAATTCGCTGAAAATAAGACCAATATCACAAAATTCATTTATGGTGAAGCAGTACGACATTGCTGTAGTATATCTATCAACATACTTTGAAAGTAATTTGTGAGCTAGGCCATGAATAAAGAAATTTTGCGAAGATTTATCTTTCAACTGGCCATTCGGCTTCAGAGGGCTACGAGAATTTTAAACAAATTGTAGTTTACGAACTCACACTTAATGCAAACACAAACGTTTACGAACACACACTTAATGCCGATGTATTTAATACAAAATAAGGGTACCACTTTCATTTAACGAAGTATTTACAACTTCAACTCATGTCATTCTTCACTTAAACAAAATTTCAGTATTATGTCTGCAAGATTCTTCTCTTAGTACTCATCGTCTAACGGATATTATACCCAGAATGTTAACATTGAATAATATTGGATAAAATTAGAGTTTATATAGATCTTGAATGCATTAAAATTTGTCATTGAATTAATTAAAATCTTTTTCTGAAAATTATTATTCCGTTTTTCAACCTTTCAAACCACTACGCCTTTCTTTCATCCTAAAATAATTGGCATGGGTCACGCAAAAAAGTTTACGCATGGATTTAACAACTTTTCTCAGACTTGCAGCAATTGATATTTCACATTTTATCAACTAGTGCAACTCTCTCAGCTGTCCCACAGCGAGCTCAATTTACATCAAACAAGGAAATTATTTGTCTTGAGAAACGTGTCAATTTGTCCCAGACATGAAGAGAAACCCGAGGTCTTTTAGTACGTTTGTAAATGGTAAATTGTGGGATCGCACAAAATAACAGGTGAAAGCGCCACACGTGAGATAGGATATGCGATGATTATCGCAGTTATGAGAAATAAGACTGTTGTTAAAACTGTGAAATACGACTGTTATCAAATTTCAAGCAATATGGTATTCGGCACCTTTAAGATGAAATACGTTTCCAAGGCAACTGCATCTCATCAAAATGTTTTCAAAGAGGAGGTAATTTAATTCAGATAACCTCTCCACAGAAATTTGTTTTGATATTTAGCGAATAGTGCAGAATGTTCTGAATTGCGAGAGAAAATATTAAACTTATTTATGTAAAAAGGAATTTTTTGGAAAGAATGCAATACTGATGTTTTGAGAAGGCGTCCTATTTAGAAACGTTAATTCATCCTGCGCAGAGCAAAAGGTGGTGAACCCTAACCCCACGTGAGGTAGATGAGTATTTTCACCTACTAATTGTGGCATGGAAAGTGCAGAGGCAAACATCGATTCTTCATTATAAATTTTAGCGTCACCATATAATTTCCAAACTCACAGTTCATTAATGCTGTAAAGTTTCAAACCAGCAAAAATGTTTAGATCTAAAGAAGAAAAGTTTGAGACGGAGGCAATACATCCTGAATTAGTACAATGTGATAATTTAGAAATAATAAAGAGTCCAGTTCCGGCGAGTCGATCTTTGCAAAAAAAGAGAGAATGAACTTCGAAAAAGCTTACACGAATCATTTCGCTCCAAAAATGAGCTTAATTGCAATTCTACAAGGGCAAGGGCAAGATTATGCAACGTGATCGCCCGCAGTTTCGATGTTTGAAGGAGGAATAACAGCATCATTGAAGCATATGTGAGTTGGGCGCGTAGGGGAGCGGGGGCGTGAGTCAGAGCCTCTCGCCGCCTCCGTCGCGGCTTCCTTCCTTCCTTCCGCGTTCGCCTCCTTCCTTCCTTCCGCCCGCCCCTGCCGCCCCTGCCCCCGCCGCCGCCGCTGCCGTCCCTGCCGCCCCAGCGGCGCGCGCGCTGAGTCAGGCGCCGAGCGAAGCCCCCCGCGGCGCCTCTGCCGCGCGCTCAAAGGGCGCCTGCGGCTGGCACGCCCCCGCGCCGCCCCGCCCCGCCCAGCCCGGCCCCGCCCCGCCCCGCCCCACCCGGTCGCGGGCGACGCGACGCGCCGCGACGCGCCGGCACAATGGGCCCCCGGGGCGCCTGGCGCGGGCGGCGGCGGGGGCGGCGGCGGGGGCGGGAGGGGGCAGGGCGGCAGTCGCAGGTGCGCGCGAGGGCGGCGCCATGTCCTCGCCCCTCCCCCCGTGGGCGGCTGCTTACACGCGACGCCCCCGGACACTCCCCCCCCGCCGCGCGCGCCTTGCCACCTTGCCAGCCCCGCACGGCCGTCACACGCTGGCCTCGGGCTCTCGCGAATGCGCGGGCTCGCTGCGAGGAGGTAGGATATGTCGAAAATCCATGCATTCCGCACGGCACATCAAAGGCGCATAATTTCATCGGCAGGCTCTGCTGTGTGTGAGTGGTGAACTCCCGCTTCATCAGGAGCGGCTTCAAAGGACTGCGCTGCAAAGGAACTAGATGTGATTTTGCCTGCAGGTTGAGGCCTCCTCGCCAGCTCATAACTTGAAAATCCCCTGTCACGTGCGATGTCTCTACGCTACATCCATGCGTTCTGCAAAAGCCGTCATTGTAAATAATGTAACAATCTGATTTTGGATGATTCTGCAGATTTTAAATCGCCGAAGCTTATTTTAAAATGATATATCAAATAATAATTCCTATAACATAGAATTTAAAGGGTTTCGTACCAGAAATGGAAAAGAAAACACGTTAAATTGATAAATATCGACATTTAATGGAGCTACTATGAAGATACTTAAGTGATAATTACGTAGATGTAAAAAAACAAAACCTTTTTTACTACTTTTTAATCATTTGGAAAAGATGATTGCTAAGAGATACTATAGAACGTTGAAGTGACACTACTGAACAGTCGGGCGAGCAGGAGTTTCTAACGAGAAAGTTGGCGAGTTGTAACAAGTGAATCGCTACCGCGAAATGCATCGACAGCGCTGTTCATACGTCACAAGATGCGTGAAAATCCTTGTTCATTTCTGAATTCAAACCAGATACTGAAGTTCGTTCACACGAAACTAAAGTCGAAATAGAGATCTCATTAATGCTCAAACTGCTGATATTACCACTATGGCTGTATTGATTAATAATTCATAATGATAATGAGTCCCTGAGTACCAAATTCGCCGGCCTGAATGACCGAGGGGGCTAAGAGCTTGTACCGACAGCTCTTCATTTATTTATTTTATTTATTTTACGTCAAAAAATTTTGTGATCCCTACACCAAGTATATACTACTTAAATTCGAAAAAAAAGGAGATCCCATGTAATAAAATCTATTTTCAAGGATAAAAAGGCAATAAATTTTGGCTCTTATCCATGTTGTCCTTCGGAATAATACTTCCTGCCGCGACAACATGGAAACGATAATTTGAATAATTGTATTTCCCACTGAATTCTAGAAGACGTGCACAGAAAATGAAGTTACATTTATTCTATTATAGCTCTTCGGTCCCAAAGGACGCGGTTTCGAGTCCCGCCTTGGGCATGGTTGTTTGTCCCTTGTCTCATGTATTTGTTATTACGGAGGGCTGCTGACCACAGATCAGAGGAACCCGCAAGTGTGTTGGTGTCTATGGTATGGTCGAATATACTACGTCCCACCGGGACGTAAAGTGTAACCGACTGTCGGCTGAATAAAATACCTAGAAAGAAAAGAAGAGAGTACTAATTCAATTCAAAGAATGAAAGAACTAACGGTAGGCGAAAAGACTCTAAATACATTTTACATGTCTTTAATCAGTGAGTTACTGAGTTACTGCTGTGCGCGCGTGTGTGTGTGTATGTGTGTGTGTGTGTGTGTGTGTGTGTGTGTGTGTGTGTGTGTGTGTGTGTGTGTGTGTGCGCGCGTGTGTGCGCGCGCGCGCGAGTAAGTAGAGCGCAAACTCTGTTTCCGGTCCTCTCCATTTCGTAACTATCCTTTCTCCTGACGTATTTCTAGTAGTAGCCGATTAGAAGAACAATAGACAAAGAAAATTCAATCTTTGATCAGCTTATTCATAACCTTGGTAAACTCTTTTCTTAAACAAGAACCTGAAACTGGGTAGAGATCAGTTATACCATGAAGGGTGTAGAGTTGTTGACACATTACTGCGAGTTGTCTCCTCCTAGGAGCCAATGTGAAAACGCGTGTTCTCACACTCCCGCGCGTCTGCTTCCTTTATCTCAGGAGCGGAAAGTCCGCGTCAGGAACTCACCCGACTCATCTTCTGGTGTGAAAAGTATTGCTCGCGCTGCGGTTCGTGAATATTAACCTTAATTTTGGAGGAACATTGACGATCGCTGACGTTTAACATTCAATGAGTGTGTTTCACTTTGCAGAGATATTTGCTGGTCATACGAAGATATCGCTAGTTTGTACGATGTCTTCTATTGCGACTAGTCTGGCTGGCTATTTTATAATAAGTTAATTTTAATATTACATATTTTATCCGACTTTACATATTCTTACTGGTTTCATCGCATCTTTATGTATATATTTTGACGCTACATACTGCATATTTTTCCGGTCTGTACTCATAAATGTAGTACATGTTTTGTCGGGAGATGGTGGTGACCTTCCTCGCTGGAAGGCGAGTTGCGACGACGACCTACCGTCTGCTAGTGGGGTTTCCCTCAGCCTGGTATCTCTCACCAGCGGGGCACCATCCCAGACGTGATAAGCTCTAAGCTCCCAATCGATCTCCCGGCCTATGTAGTAGTGTAGTGCATGTTTCTGTAAGTAGGTGTAAGGGGTGAGGATAGGGCAAGGAAGAGGAAGGAAAAATTGCGCGCGGTCCGTGGCCTGGCATCTGCCTGATGATGATCCGAGAAATCACGTAAAACTACCGATCAGAGTAGAAGACCTCTAGAATTCTCTCCCATACAATGACTGAATTCGACCTAGCTGTCAAGCGAGTGTCGAAAATATTGCCACTGTCGGAACTCGAACCTAGGACCTCCCGGTCAGAGGCACTGCAGTGACATCAGTTGATGCATTGAACCACCTTTCCCACCCTTCCTATAAGTATATACTGAAAAGTAAAGAAGAGAGTCATGATCCTTGAGGGACACTGTCACTATTTTGACAGATTGATTCGTGATTCCGGGCGTGTCAACTGCTATGGTCATTAGAACCGTAAGTTCAGTGCAGCTTTTCATCCCGGGAGGTGAAAGTGAGTTGATCTGCTAGATGGCGGGATCCGACGCCAACCTATGCCACCTTGTAGGTATTTGGTGTTTAATTGGCTACTTTTGGTGGGTCTTGGCCTATTGAAAGGAAGAATGATAGCATTTTCCAATCTTTAGAAAAAAGACTTAGTCTCAAGACCGAATGGTGTTTGGAGCCGCAGTTGCCTTCGTGGTTAGAGTTTTAAGAGCTTTATCGCCAATATTATCATATGCTGTTTATTTTCTTGGTTTTAACTGTTAGATAGTTTTAGTTACTTTCAAGGCTGAGATAATTTAATTTTTTTGGAACTATTAACCTTTCATTCACTGTTTTTAATATGTAATTGGTATAATTCTTGTTATTAATTGGATTAGGAATGAAAGTTTCCTGGAAATGTTTAGCAAATAAATTTGCTCTCTCTATCTGTATATGTCATATCTGTATCGATTTTTAAAATTGAGGTTCTATTTTCTCTTTTCTAATTTGGTCACTCCTTCAGACATAGGCAAAATAAAATACTTCCACGTTCTGAGAAGTCGTTTCGGTTTTCAAACTTGTTTTAGATTTTTACAATTGCTTTCTCTTGAAAGGTCTTAGTGCGAGTTTTATTCACATCGACTACTATTAGGTTCATCTCTGAATGACTATGAAAATCGCTTCGTAGTCGGAACGTCGCGGAATCGCGGTTGGTGGTCAAGTGAAAATGCGGTGGGAACACGCACTGAAACGAAGAGTAATGGAATGGAGGCCGTGTCGTGAGGCCGTCGTGTGATCCAAGAAACCCGAGGAGGGGGGATCGCTTCGAGGAAAGCTCGCGCGATTTTCTATTGTCTGTTCTGTCCAGTCTGTTCTGGTCTCTGTTTTGTCTATCTTTTTTATCTTATGCAGTCTGTCCTGTCTGTTCTGTCTATTGTGTCTATTTACAGGAACCATATATGCCACTATAATAGTACCAGTGTAATGTATTATACAACTAATTTATAATTTAAAGCGTTTTAGCTTGAGTACATGTTTTGAAAACGAGCGACGTTAGGAGCGAGTTTTCAAATTTGTACGACACTTCGTCAAGAACTACCTTTGAGTACGGGCCGGTGAGCAACGCTCTCTAGTTTGTCTGTGCTGTAAGCGCGAAACAACACGGTTTTCTACAATAGCGCAGCAAGTGAACATGGTGAATCAGTGCTGTGAGCTGCCGTGCAGGGGGCCTACCGCTCGGGCATAGTGTTCGAGGGTATTAGCATGCGAGACGAAAGTCTCCCCGACGTCACTGTCTTTTCATCTACTTCTCACAACACGCATGGTAATTCCTCACAAACTCCTGGGCCACGGAGTGATCCTCTAAAACGGCTCAAGGACCGACAAGATGTAGGTGACGCAAAAAGGATGGCTAGACAACTAACTTTCAACATTAAAATCTTACATCAACCTGTAAGTACTGCGAACCGCTTCACCTCGCTAGCGGACCTTGCTAGCGGCGAGCCAATGGATGCACAGATCCTCCCCGATTAAGCGAAATCATCCATTGATTTTTATTAATAAATGTGACAATTATAAAAAGCTTATCAGAGAGATCGAGAAAGAGATTGGTGATGACTACAACTCTTCTAAAGAATATTCTCAAATACGTGTGACGTATGTGATTATACCAAACAAGAAATCAGGGCGGAATTTCTAGCAACCGAAGTTAAAGCTCTGAAAGTTTCCCGTCTGTACCGACACAAACGAACTTGAAAAAGTGTTTAAGGTTACCAGATTATTTAATTCCATCATTTCTGTTGAATTACGTAGGAAAACTAATTTTGTAGTTTGATGTAAGCGATGTCAAGATATGTGGCATACAAGAAACTATTGTAAAGTAGCTTTCAAATGTGTCACCTGTGGTCAGAATCATGGTAGTGGTAAATGTCAATTAGGAAAAAACCTACAAAGTGTATAAAATGTAACGGTGATCACCTGGTCTCAGATAAGTATCCATATTTTCTGGCAAGACGAAAGGATTTGTAACGTACAAGGTTCTCCAATTTACTATGCCAATGCAGCTATGAAAATAATCACAAACCGATATCGTCTTCATCTCTCTCATCGCTCTCTTTCGCCACGAAAGTTTGCAAGTGCGGATGCACGTAAAATGCATCGAGTTAATCCAACACCTAACACTTACCACGAAGTACCCTAATGCCCCCCCCTTCCCACACCGCCTTGTCTTCCTAACGTATCTGAGCTAAATCAACAGATTATTAATTCATTAATTCCTATTAACCAATCATGCACTTGAACTTATCCTCATCACTATCTCACTTTTCCTAGTGTTTAGTATCCTGCTCGTGGATAAAAATAATATAAGTGATGTAACATTATTGAATTGGTATGCCAATGGTATTCTTTTAAAAAATGTTTCTTAAAATCCCTACTCGCGGAACATAACATCGACGTGGCGGTATTAACTGAAAGACACTTAACAACAAATCAAGCTTCAGTTTTCCATGATTCAATTCTGACCTCCCTTCAATAGAAAGAGCAGGTTGAGTTACAATAATTACTAAAAAGAAAATTGCTCATGACTAGAGCCCGGAAGTTGGGCCAAGTGCCTTTTTGTTGTTGATACTATTTTATGACTTTTAACAACAGGAATTACTTAATTGTACTTCAGGAGTTGTTTTAGTAGATTTTTATTTTGCCTTTTTGCTTATTTTAGCGTCAGATGCTTATTTTTGCCATTTTGCCTATTTTTGCCTTTTTTCTGCCTTTTCTCTCATTATTAGAAGATTTCATTTTGCCTTTTTACCTATTTTAACTTCTGATGCCTATTTTTGCCATTTTTGCCTTTTTCCTCATTATTTTTTCCGGGCATCGATCACGATCAAGTTGGATACCTGCAAGCCTGGACAACTCGAAGCCACGGTAGTGTTATGTCTTTCTTTGGAAGCAGACGCTATAATAAAAATCTGAATGAAAAAGGAATATACCAATCAAGATTTTTGATTTTTTCATTGAAGCCGTCAGTCTTTGTTCACTCACGAGCAATCCCATTCTACTATTGAGTAGAATCGATCCTTTTGCGGACAAATCTCTATATATGAAATACCCTTCTCAGTGTTAGCGATAACACAAGTGTGAAGAACGAAAAATATAATTCTGTTTTCACTGATGGCATTTCAAAACTCAAAAGGGAGTTCACAATAGTGTTGTGAAGAGACGGCGTCACGAGAAAAAGAAATTGGTAGCCATCATACCGCATGGTCATGCGGAATCAAGATTACAAACAAAAAGATCGTTTTCTTACACATGAAATAATAATGTAAATTTTAGAGTTTGAACAGTTTTCATTGCTATTTTTTTACAATTACTTTAACACGTGAGTTTTCATTGTTTATATGCCTTTTTGCACCCCCTCTTTAGCTAGAATAAATACCTGTTTTTGAATGCCTATTTTAGTAAAAATTAATGCCATTTTGCCTCCCTATTTCAGGTAAAATAAATACCTGAACTTCCGGGCTCTACTCATGACCAATTACCTCTGTCAGTCATCCCAGGCCTTGTAAATGCTGCTATAGTCCTAAATGAAAGGTCCTCTCAACTTCTTATCAATAATGCAGTGTATAAACCTCGCCAAACCCGCAGGTCCTTCAAATTCTTTACTCAAATCAAACCCCAATGATAGAAATCAGCGCTAAGCGTTAGACTTCAGCTCTAAACGTTAAGCCTAGGGTTGTAGAGTAAATACGTCAAAGGAAAAATTCTTCTACGCTTTGTAACAAATTCGAATTACAAGACGCACCTCCCTTCTAACTGGCTCACCATCCATTCTCTTTCAGATATTCTAGACATCGGTGTAAGAAAACAATTCAAAGCTCCTAATCCCCTTATCCGAGTCAAATTTTTATCATTGTCTGGTACTCATCAGTCCTTCTGCCACCAGACACGTCCAAACTACTCCAAAAATCATTAACCCTTTCAGACACTAATTATGAAAACGTTACTGGAAAATTCTGATTTTTAGGACATTAATCAATTTATTTTTACTTTCTGGTATACGTACCAGAAAGTAAAAACGGAGTAATATACGGAGTATAGAGAAGGTTATGTAACGCTGCGGGAAATCGATTTTGAGATTTCAACGCAATTTCACTTTTTGGGGTCCCCTGATACCAAAAAGGTGGTCTTTTTTAAAACGCCCGTCCGTCCGTCTGTCTGTCTGGTGTATGTGAACAATTCTACCGCCTGAATTTACAGTAATGCGTAAACGTCATTTTCTTAGAAACAACGCCAAATTTTTTAATGAAAAGTATTTACTACCATTTTAGATGTTTTACTCTTCTTTTATATTCTTAAAATTTCACTTCTACTATTTGCTTGGTGTATATGAAGAACACTATCGCCTGATCTATTCGTACGATTTTTTTCAAACTGAAAACCCCCTGTCAATCTCCCTTAGTCAAAGTTCTGTGATTTTAAGAAACATTCATTGATTTTTGGGGCTACTTTGCATGAAGAAGCCCCAAGAACATTTTCAAAAATGTATCAAAAACGATACCATTTTTTTCTTTAAATTTCTTGTAATAATATAGTAAAATACACTTACAGATGTGGCATAGGTCACATATTTACGGTTAATTCTGAATTTTCGATAATTCCGTATTTTTTTGCGTCTTCCTAGAACTACAAAATTGATGACTGACATTTTTTCTTCAAATTAAATTTGTTGTACATAAATAGTTCTTTCATTAAGATCATGTAGATTGGACCCGGATCTCAGTGGTGAAAAGCTTGCGACTTTGCAATGAGCCACGAGTCCACCTTCAGGGCGTGGCACATCTATAAAGCTTTTCTTTTTTCTGTCCCATCTCGTGAACGTTCTTTTCTTCTTTACCTTTGAAATTGATGATTTGACCTTTTTACCTTTGATTGATGATTGATACCTTTGAAATTGAACCCCAATTTCCTCAATAGTCAGAAGCGTATCTTGGTCTGTCATGGGGTCTCCATGATACCTTGTCCTCTACAGAGGACAGATAAATACTCAACGTTATTTCTTCAACTACACAGTTTGATGGACAATTCATTATTGTATACAATACGCACAACCAATGTAAACAGAAAAATATACCACCCACTAAAGTAGTTGATGGAACACATACAGTTAACTAATTCTTGAGAGACGACATCATTCCGCTCCGCTTTCGAACACCAACGGCTTGTAACAAAATAGACACCTTAGAATTAGGAAAGTGCTGTCTGGAGGAGAATTCTATCGGCCGGCTGCTCTGCTAGTTTTCCGTGGTTTCTCCGATCAACACCTGGCAAATGCCGGAGCAGTACCCTAACAAACGGGCCATGGATTGCGCGCGATCTGTCCTTCCTCTTCCTTGTCCTATCCTCTCCCTTTACACACACACACACACACACACACACACACACACACACTCTCTAACATGCTACTACCACACTACCACATTACCTTAACAACTACACTACCATATTTTCGGGGAGACCGATCGGGAGCTTATAGCTTGTCCCGGCTGGGGCGGTGCCCCGCTGGTGGGAGAGTCCTGGTTAGGGGGAAACCCTACTAGCTGACGGTAGGTCGGCGCCGGATCTCGCCATCCAGCGGGGGAAGATCACCGCCATCTCCCGAGGAAAAAACATGCACTACACTTAATGGAACTAATGACCTAAGCTGTTGACGCGCCCGGAATCACAACCAACCAGCAGTTAGTTATTCCTTCAATATCAATATTTGGATTGTTTCGTAAATTAATTAAATACCAACAGAAATCACTTACGTGTCCATATGACATTCTATTCGCCAGTAATTATACTATTTTCCCCTTTACTATTCACACTGCCTTCTCTAACATTTTTAATATTTATCACTCACCATATATATAGTTCCTTTATGTTCCCCATTGTTGCTATGGTTAATCCGTATAGTTTATACAAAATTTGTTCAACTTGTGATAAATCATCACACATGGTCAACATTTTGGGGATTAAAATACAGTCTTTTGAACAAATCCTTGAGCTTGAGAATAAAGAGAGAAATAAAAACTCGTTTACTTTCGGCGTTCATATACGGTTCGCAAACATGGGCACTCACACATAAAGAAATAAATGCTATTAGTATCTGCCTCCAAAAAATATAAACATTACCCTGACAAGTAAATACGAAATGAACACATAATAAAGCAACATAAATCAATAAGGTTGAAAACACTGTTGGACATCTGAAATAACATTAGGGAGGTAACATCCTTCTACTTCCCTATGCCCCCTGGACTCACCGAATGATCGCTTGGGATGCACAACGGAAAGCGAAACGTCGGTAGGCAGAAGAAGAGGTGTTCGGACGAACTGAAAATGCAGTTTGGCAGCCAATGGTCTACCTGGGCTAAGGAGCATCAAAAGTGGAAGACCATGATTAAAAACAACACAATGAACGGACACTAGATTGTTCAATTTCTTACCAACTTGTTAAATCTGTCTGTCCGTCCCTCCGTCCGTCCCCAACATAAGTTCCGGCTCACTTGTGTTTATTCTCATTCATATTGCACCGCCCTGTCACTTCATTATCTCTCCATTTTAGAACTTGAACGAACTTAACGCACACGTTGTAATATTTTATTGAACTTAGCATGTTTGGCTTGTGGGGTTAATAAATACCTCGCCACGAAAATGTCTTAATATCCTAATCTTTGAAAAACCATACCATGTTTAGTTTTAGTTTTGTTTCAGTTCCGAATTATTATATTTCTATTAATCGCCTCTTTTTAGTGGTTTTGTTAATAAAATTACTTATTATGTCTCGCATGTATATGTGTTGCGTAATTGAATTACAACTTGCCCATTCGGCAACTTGGCCTTTTGAAAATTTTTAATTTGCGCTTCATTTTTCTCGTGCGACCCCGAATATTTTGACGGGATAATTTTGGATGTTGCTAATTAGTATTTAATTCCATTATATAATACATGTAGTTTAACTATATTTGTATTATATGATACGTATGTATAAATGTTTTAGCTGCCACCGCTGCTCATCGCCGTATCCACGAACCGTTCATTCCATCCACCAGTAAAATTTTAATTGTTCTTATTTGAAAATATTTTATATCTTTTATCAAAATTAACATTCTAAAGAGATATTAATTAATTATAGTTTTTGTGTAACTCAATGTTTCACTTCCATACATTAATTTAAATTATTACTTTGAAAATACTATTTGGAAGCAAGCGTTCGAGCTCTTGACCAGCAAACGGTGGACAGCGACGAGCTCGGCTTCTTCGTGTGGAAAAAGGTTCTCCGTTCATGTTTTCCCCCCATTTTAAGAATGTATTTCATTTTTAGTTTTCTAATTTTTATTTGTAAATAGATTTATCGATGTATGTACCAAAGACTCAATTTCAAATGTAACAACGTCATCAATCTCAATGTGATTTTAATGCCGTGCTCTAATCCATACTTTTCAAAGTGTAATAATATTAATTGAAATATTCTCTTTTGGAAAAGCTGACTTTCTCCAAAATGGATATTCTCAGATCGATGAAAAGGAACTCGTGACCCTGCGAGTTTGGAACAGATATTTTGATTTTTGAGGGTACTTCATAAGGAGCCTCTCATTTACATTTTCAAAATTTTCTCAAAAATGGCCCAAGTTCCGTCGTCTTCCTCCAGTGAAACTATGGATTTCATTTTCCAATTTTTCACTAGCATTTCCCTTCTTTTTTGTTTCTGTTGAAGCTATAATATCTAATTTAAAACTGTATTTCTTCAAGTGTTTCTTTTTGTTTCGTAGCTAGACCTTGAATACTCCATTTTTCCAAACTCATTTTCCTTTTTCGTTGCTTTAGTCGTCGTCTGTTAGATTTATTCCCAGTCAGATTACTTGGAATATTTGCAATGGCTCTGATAACACAGGATTTTACAAAGAAAGGGGGGGACAAGCCCAAATTCTTGAACCCCTAATCTGGGCGACCAGGGAATTTTTCTTCAGGCTTTGAATGCCCTAGAAAAGTTGTCTTCTCTACCGCTAAAGATATCCACCATAAGTGCGAAGTAGAAATAAAGCTGGATAGCAGAGAAGAGAGGAGACACTGGGAGGTAAAGTAAAAGGAAAGAGAAGAATAGAAAATGAAGGTCTCCCTAGCCATCGAAACCTAATAGCGTCGGGGTCGAAAACACAAGAGATTTAGAGTGATAAAATAGGATAGAAGACAGTAGTGTGGCACAAGTAAGTGGAAGCAATGCCACACTAGAGACCCTCCTCTTTTTCCGGAATTTAGAGCGGCAATGTCCGTCGTCGCCGTGCTGCTCTCCTACCCGCCAGATTCTTATTACACTTTGTGAAAAATATGTACATCATTTATAAAATTGGTGAACTGAAAAAAATGTCTACTACTCATAACGTTTGAAATTTTCAGTTTTACACGCTGATCTTTTTTCGTGAAAATGTAGAGTTTGTAGAATATTTTGTACCAAAAATTCGAAATTTCAAGATTACGTATACGAACTTCAATGCACAAAACATTTTTTTAAACTATGTGTTATTAGGAGAAATATTTTCATTTGTTATTAGAATGGATTTTCATGCGAAGTTTCAATTTTTCTAAAGTTCGTCCAAAGTGCTCAATCGTTTTGGGTCTATATAAAAACAAGGTCAAAGGTCAAACATATGCACTGAAGCTTTACACTTAAAGCTTTTTTACATCACATTGAACAAGTAAAACAATTTTTAGTTCAATGGGAAGGAGTCATGCTTTTTTCGGTTGATTTCACGTGAAATTACCCAAATCTCTTCTATAATGCAATAGATTTTTAACGACAAACTTAAGATAACGTTCGCAACAGAACGATTAACTTTTTATTGCTTATTATTACTATTATTATTATTACTATTATTATTATTATTATTATTATTATTATTATTTGCCTTATTAGTATCAATTTTTCGTTTTCTACATTTGTGCAAGATTATTAGGTATCTTTCACTGCATCTACGTTACATCGATCTCCATGATTTTAAAGATTTCTTGGGTTGATGTGTAAATCGGGGGATTTATCATAATAATTTATTAGCCAGGAGGAGAAATTCGATCTATTCCCGCCCTGCAGCGGAGCATACTTCTATTCCCATCCTGCCTTGCTCCCATCTGGAAATACCCGGTCTTCCCGACTAACTTTTGCACTAAAAAATATTTCTATTTTTCGTATTGGGGTTCCCACCTCCAAACGTACTAGCTAAAAGTAATAAACAAATTAATCTATAAACAAATAAATTTACTAAAAAATAAAATACATGTACGGGCCTATTTTCTTTTTGTGGAATTTTACATATTTTATCAATGCTTTCAATCAAATGCCACATTGTAAAACTTACTATTTTCATGTGTTTTTTCTTCTCCGTATTTATAAAGAAAAGTTTGAAATTGATTAACGTCATGCCGAGGCAATTGACTAAAAAGTGCTTTTAATTGAATTCGAGCACTCGTTTTAGGATTCTTGATAAATAGTGGCTGATGGGAAGGTACCTTTAATCATTTAGATAATGGTTAATTTCAAAAATCCTAGATCACAGTGAATCCCGCCTTGTCGAAAGGTTATCTATAATCTAACGTAACCTCTCTTGTTCTATTTTCAACGACCGTGAAAAATAGCGTTGACACTCGTTCAATCCCTCCGAATACACATTTTGTCATGATTTTTACTTCAATTAAACTTCTTGCCTAACGTATCTCATCAATTTAAATAATAATTATTCCTTCACCACCCAAAGGTACGCTATCACACTCCACTATAATAAAATCTACAAAATAACTTCCCTACAAAAATTCATCCATCTGTCAACGTTTCGGCACAACACGTAAATCATTTATAATATGTTTCACTTTCGTTCGTGCGTTTAACTCGCAATAAACCAATTTATTACCACTAAACCAGCAGCATTTACTTATACATTTTTACTATAATATCAAGCACATCTGCAGGCAAAATTACTTTTTCCTTATAATTTCATATTTTTTGTACATTAAAATCAATATCCAAGTTAATTTTATAAATAGAATGAAGAAAAAGTGTCATAATTGTTCTTAAATATGAACATTCCGGTTTAGAAAATTGAATGTACTCGTAAAATAAACAAACAGTTCTCTCTCTTCTTATATCCGTAGATACACAATTCTGAGCATTGAACTCAATCGTAGATCTCAGTCGTTACCCTGCGGTGACGCGCAGCTACACTAATGCGCATTGATGCACTCTTGAATATGTGATGTAATAATGCTAGGCGAAACTAGTGGTGCTAAAACAGCATGTAATTTCTCGCCGATATTTTCACGCAAAACTACGCCGCAAGTACTAACACTTTTGAAAAATTGTACGTGACCGTATTTCAAAATATATCTTTGAGGAACAGCTTTAATGAAGGAAATATATCTATCTTTAAAATTTTAGTTGTAGGAAGACTCCGAAAAAATTTTGAACTTTTGTAATTTTCGAAAAATCAGGGTTTTCAACGAACATGAGACATATACTATTTTCTTAAACGTCCTTCACACTATCCAACAACAAAATTTAATAAAAAAACAATGGAGCCATTTTTTTGAAAGTTTGGATAATGTCCCAGGGGCTCCATGTAAAGTATCCCATAAAATTAAAATATCAATTTCAAATTCAAGCGGCCGCGACATCAGTAGATAGATTGGGGAATATCAATTTTGTGGAAAATCGACTGAACGATTTAACCGCTAGCGTTGGTTACAGACGGACAGACAGACAGCCGTCATTCGATTTTTCGGTATCAAGGACCCACAAACATGAATTTTGGCTACACCACGTGTTAAAGGATTTTTTTTCTAAATTAAGCAACTAGATTTATCCATTTTTGTCGTTATCAGGACCCTGTAATAAGAGTTTTTCTGCCGAAAATTCCCGTTTTTGTGCAGCAATACATAACTTTCTCTCTACACCGTAGCGAGAAAATAAAAGGTCAAAAAATGTAATTATTTTGTAAATACATTAAGGTGTATGGTTGTAAATCAAAGCCTATAGTATTTCAAACCTATAAAGATAGCTAGAACAAACGTTTAATCAGTATTGGCTCAGTAGATTCTGAGCTTATCGCGCTGTAAGTCAACGCACTTCTTTCTCTATATTTTAGTATAGATTAATCTTTCATGTGGCTTTGTCGAACAATTCAAACGATGTGACATTGCCGTTTGAAATTCTCGGAATAACTTCTTATTTTTGGATAAGGAGGCTTTATTTACCTAACGTTAATGTTACAATGCTCCTACATTCAATTAAATGGTACATTCAAATATATTAATTTTGGGAAAAATATACATACATAGGATATAGAATATATGCATAAAATGGACATCACGTAATGATACCGTAGTTACACACTATATATGCAGGCGTAAGACTATTGGATGGCCTTAAGTTCTGGATGTTCAATTTCTACGTGAAAATATCCTTGCTGGCCTGCATAATATGCTGCATGTATTGTAAGAGTTGAGCTTTATTCATGTTTTTTTCTTTTGTAGAAGTAAGAAAGGGGTACCGTTCCGGAATATCAAAGTAATTGCAATACGCAACGCAGGCGATTCGTTTGAATTTGTTTGGACTTCTGGTGATTACTGAAAAGAGAGCAGACATTGTAATGTAACATTACGTAACCGTTCCCAATAATACGAGAAACTATGTGCTGTTGTAGCACAGCTAGTTATTTACATAAAGAATGTTTTTCGCCTGTTTTGTAATATCTATGACAATTTTACTGTTTTTCATTTAGCTGCAAGTGAACAACTAATGAACATACACTTTATAATTTTACTTCGGCCAACCGCTCTAAGTAACCTAACGACACAAGTAAAGAAAATAATATAATCAAATAGAAACCTGCTGATTGCATGAATTATTGTGAATTTAATTTGTTCAGAAAATATATTTTTATTTTCTTTTACGGGAAGGTCGTGCTTGGATTAGAGGTTTCTAAAAATATATGGGAACTTCTGCTGTCATATATGGACAGTATATTACTCAGTGATTAATGCGGAGGTGGGGCACGCAATCAGATCTGCTCCTGACCAACTTTCTGAAAACACGATTTTATTTTACAAAATGAAGAGCAAAATGTACATATGCATTAAAGTTAGGTGGTTGTATTACTTTTAGCTTATTGAACATTCGTGTACCTCTACATAGTGTCTGTTAATGATGAATTTACTTGAACTTATGAAAGAATCCCTAGTATATTATTACATTGCCCAACGTCCAGAATATCACCCTAAATTACACGTCCAACTCCAGCCTTAAGCAAACGGTACATATTATATTTGTATATATTGAGGAAAGGGATGACTTTTTGAGTGTTCCCAACTGCGCTCCCAACATATGAGGTAATGCAGTACATGAACGGGTAAGCGTGTTACTAATCCCATACTCACGCTGTGGGTAATACAGCAATGGGTAATACAAGGAAGAGAAAGGGAAGATCGCGCGCGGTCCGTGGCCCGTTCTTAAGGTTACTGCTCCGACATTCGGTTGGTATTGATCGGAGAAAGTATGGACAATTTCAGATTAGAGCAGCGAAAATCCTCCATCACTAGCAATCCAACACTAGCACTTCCCGACCGGAGTCGCTGCTGACTCTTACCGGAACTCATCGGAAACAGCTGAAAATGGAGAGTTGACGAAAGGCTACTTATACTGTGGTTTTCACAGAACTGCGTTTGAAGGATATCAGCTGTTTCGATGTCATCCAATCAGAAGGCTGAACGCCACCATTATGACGTCACTGTAGTGACGTGTAAGGTCCCGATTGGACAAAACAGAAAACAGCTGATACCCTTCAAACGCAGCTCTGTGAAAACCGCAGTACAAGCAGGGGCATCGAAGCGCGTCTTTGCGAGGGGCTGTCGCCGGGCACCGTTTCGCACAGCGCGCGGGCTGTCGTTTCGGCGGCGGCGGCGATGCGCGGCGGCGGCGCACCTGCCCCGCGGCCGCCAGCCAGCCAGCGCTCACCGCCTCCGCCTCCGCCGCCGCCGCGCGGGTCAAAGGGCGAGCCGCCACCTGCCCCGCATCTGCCCGCCGCCCGCGCCGCCCCCGCCGTCGCACCTGCGGCCAGCGCAAGCGCGCGCTCGCTCCGCGCTTCCCGCGCGCTATGCTATGCCCGGTCGTCAATTGAAATTGACCCCCTCACGCGGGGGGAGGGAGGTTCTTCTCTTACTTCGCTGGAAGTTCTCGGGTTCGCACCTGGTTGAAGTGGTTGCTGAATTTAATCTGCAGCGTTATATTAATAGTATTTTCCTTCCATTCCTTCTTCTTTACTTTCTTCTCCTTGTCCTCTTCCCTTCTACTACCAGTACTACTACTACTACTGCTACTACTACTACTACTACTACTACTACTACTACTACTACTACTACTACTACTACTACTACTACTACTACTACTACTACTACTACTACTACTACTACTACTACTACTACACTACTACTACTACTACTACTACTACTACTACTACTACTACTACTACTACTACTACTACTACTACTACTACTACTACTACCACCACTACTACCACTACAACTACCACTACCACTACCTCTACCACTACGATTACTACTACCACTACTATTACCACTACTATTACCATTAACACTTCCCCTACTATTACCACTACTATTACCATTACCACTTCCTCTACCATTACCATTACCACTACCACTATCACTACTACTACCATTACCACTACCACTGACATTACCACTACTACTACCATTACCACTATCACTACCACTACCACTACTACTACAACCACTACTACCACTACCACTACTACTACCATTACCACTTCCACTACTATTACCACTACCACTACTTCTACCACTACCAGTACCACTACCATTACCACTTCTACTACTATTCCCACTACCACTCCCACTACTACTATCATTACCACTACCACTACTACTACCATTACCACTACTACTATCACTACTACTACTACTACCAATACCACTACCACTACCACCATCACTACCGCTACCACTACTACCACTACTACCACTACCACTACCACTACTACTACCATTACCACGACCACTACCACTACTATTACCACTACCACTACCAGACAGAAAGACGTTTTGCCATCTATCATTTTTTCGGAATCACGGAGAAAACATGGATTCTGAATACACCACGTTTTATAGGAAGTAATTTTCTGTATATTTAGCAACAGGAGTAACCCACATTTTCGTTACGGGCCCGAAAATAAGAGTTTCCTGCCGAAAATTCGTCGTTTTTTGGCGCACGTTTTCATAGCTTTCTCTTCTTACGAAGTAAATCCAACAAAGAAATAATAACATGACCCTGATCTATAAACACCTCTAGCTGGCAAAAGTCGGATTAATTTGGTCCTAAAATGTCAAATCTATACACACAAAACGAATATGGCATTATGTCAAAAGCGAAATGGGATAGGAAGTAACGCGTACGAATTAGTTTATATATTAGCTTATATTATACCTAATCATAAGTTTATGGTAGCACAACAGCAGAAAGTTTAAAAAATCTTTTAATACAATTTTGATGGTCATATGAAGGGCGAAGAATAAGCCAATCCAGAGAAAATGATCTATTGAGCATTGTGGAACATCAACGGGAAATGAACTACGCACCTGGACAATAAGATAGAGAAAAGTAATGAATTTTAGTATTTGGGAAAGAAGGGAAAGAATACTAAGAATTTGTTTAACAAGTCCAGAAAGCTTGAGAATTGGAGTCCACAAAAATAAAAACAAGCAAGAATCACACGCATGGAATATATTTCGTAAGCTGTTAGCACATTAACATGATCGAAATCAAACAGCTGAGAACGATGCAGATGGTGATGCTGGAATATGACAAACACCTGGAACTGAGAAACAGCAACTTCCTTAATTTGAGGCTGTTTCAATAGTACGTCACTGTGCTTCTACGAAACTTTTTAAAGACCAATTTCGGAAAATGCGGGAAATGATACATCACGATCTAGATAAATATATTTCTTAGAGAGATGGAAGGGAAAGCTGGCTATTGAAGCTTGAAATGTTCGGAATGAATTAATGTTTGAACAGCGGCAAGACAGAAGTGATGTCAGCAAAGGAGAAAGTTCGTACATCATCGCTATCTTCTGATTCCGCAAATAACGTAATGACCTTTGATAGCTCGCGGTACCTTACGCGAACGTCGAACTTTTGCTACGTCTTTGTGTTGGCAGTGCTATCACAGTAAGCCACAGAGTGGATTGCAAACAATACAATTATAAAAAGCATTTACGAAACAATTATATAGAACACATAGTGATTACCAAAAATCAGAACTCATTCAGCAAGTAGAGTAAAATAATTAAGAAACTGCTGTTGCAAGTTACATCGTTGTGAATTCATTTTCATGAAATAAATTTTCTAATTGAGTGCACTAAGCCAAAAAACTCTGTTGTATGCATGCCATGAATTAAAAAACGAATAACAATGAAAGGTTCAGATATTCTCATAGACATGTTCCAACATTTAGATAATTAGTTTTTGTTGAAAGAGAAAATAAGCTATGATGAAGTAAGGTTTTTCATTACGCTCCTAAAATTACACTAAGATATTCTAAAACAAAAGAACGTATATGAGTCTCAAATAAAAAAATCCAAGTGTACTAGTTTTTTAAATTTTAAATCAGATCAGTGTCTGGCCATAATTTGCAGGAACTCTTTTTGTGGTTGATACTATGTAAATAATTAAATGAAAAATGTGTGGAGAATAGTGTTGAATTATTATTTGTAGAACTGAATAATTGACCTTCATACTTATTTTTTTTTATCTTCAATGCAAATCAATTCAATCAACAGTTTCTCTCGTCTGTGTAGATTTCTTTGCTTAATAACAACGCAAAATTTAATTGATGAAATTTTGGTGGACTTTTATACTCGGAAAACAAGGAAGAATATCTGATGAGGGTGAAGTCAATTTTCCAAAATGTTTTCCTAGTCTTGGAACCAATAGGTCTGTAGGGAAGGATAAGAGGAGTGTAACTGCAAAGAGCAGTGCTCTTTCAAAACCCGTTTGACACGCTAAAGGCTCTCGTCTCCGTTACATTAGAAAACGGATTGTTGCTTCTGTCCGTCTGGGAGTGCACTCGCGAGGGGGAATACAGGGGTACGGCGGATGGGGGGAGGAGGGGGACGATCGCGTTGCGCGTCGGGGGCGGCGGGGGCCTGTGTCGGACGCGGCACCGCCCCGCCCATCAGCCCGCGCACGTCGCCCCGCCCCCGCCCCGCCCCCCGCCACGCCCCCGGTTCTGCGCCTGACGGCCCTACGCCCTCCCGTCCCGCGCAGGCGCCCTCCCGCCCCTCGCGGGCGCGGGGGGCGGGGGCGGGGCGAGGGCGGGGGCGGGAAGCCTTTGATCCCCGCGGGCGCGCGCTCCCGCTCTCCCTTTGGCGCTTGCACCCGCACCATTGTCACACAGTTGCTATTCCGAGAACCTCCGCCTACTGCATCTGCAAATACACTGAATTGCCATTGATTTCACAGCCTCGTTAACTTTTCACGCAATGAAGGGCCAGTTGCAGAATGAACGCATTAATTCTAAAGTGAGTAGCCAAAAGGTCTGTATGAACGTTCGTTTGAAGTATAAATAGTACTAACAGTAAATGCCGTTTGACAGCTTCTTGCGAAAAAACAAATAACGTTTCTGCGATATTATTATTATTATTATTATTATTATTATTATTATTATTATTATTATTATTATTATTATTATTATTATTATTATTATTATTATTATTATAGGGCCGAAAATAAACGACTTATTAAACGACTTCTATTAACACGTGGAAAACCGATGTAGGACCCTGAGGGAATTTGTTGTCGCCAATTATGAATGATTCTGAGAGGCTTTCATGCCGGAGAAACGAATGGAGATTATTCTGTAGACACATATGATGAAAGGATGGAACACAAAGACACAAAAGTAACTCGATGTATAACAACCGGATTTCGTTGATCGCGAGTATTTAAATATGAGGAACTGGAATAGCGTATACTCGTTTTAGGAGAGAAATGAACCGTTAGGTAATCATTAAGGAAGTTTAAGTTGGGTGACTTTTTCTGTCGTCATATCTAGCCGTTTTAGTCATGCATTGTATGAATGGTTATATGGATGGTGTAATGATGGTGACATTATATAAATTATGACAGTGTGACAAGGAAGGAAGGCGAGCGAATTTCGAGAAAACCTGCCGCGCACCTGTTCCTTTCCCAACAAATCCCATGTGGATCGATGTGGATTTGAACCCCGGTTCTCACAAGCTGGGAGGGGAGCATTCTGACAACTCGCTTACAGTTGGGTGACTTATCAATGTCGTTCGTTCTTCGTGACCTTATGAGCCTCTACTAAGAAGTGATCTATTCCCGTACTTGCCCTCGCCCCACACTCGCCGAAAAACGCTCGAGGAAATTCAGGGGCTACAGACATTTGTAATAAACACATAGTTTTAATCTAAATTCTATGAACATGTAAAATGTTAATGCTGTTGTTTTAAGTTCTTTCTATTAAATTACTTCTTGAAGAGATAATGAATGAATTTGTATGTAATGTTTCAATTACAATTAGGAACATTTTTAAAAAGTATATTGTGTGAAGATATAGTAAACAGAACATTTATTATAAATATGTGGTGTCTAGTCAAGTTACAAATCTTAAAGAAACATTTGGTACTAATTAATTAGTATTACAGACTGAAATCTATTGTTTCTATTATATTATCATACCTATTATAGGAAGGTTATTGCAAATGAACACGTTTCAGTTTGAGATGTGCGTACAGTAATTTGTAATATATGAATCCTATAAACAATTGATGAATAAAATGAAATTCAATTCTAACATCAGATAGTGAATACGTATTATGAATCTCGTTTTGCTAGTTCAATGTGAATTCATTGATATATCTTTATTAAATAAATGTTGCGACTTTTCCTGTGCTGAATCACTTGCTGAATTATAACTACATATTTTGGAGATCTTATGAATTAAAAAAGGCTGGCAATTTCAATTTATATAAGTCTATCAAACTCCTAAGTGTGTTCGAACTGAATTCATGTGAATGTCGCTCACCTTTCATGATGATACTTTGTATTAATTTTTACATCGTGATTGATGAGATTTTCTTCCTACTATCCTATCTAATACAACAATAAACTACATCACAATACATGAAGATTTTTACCTTCTGGCATCTTCTTTTGAAGACTATAGAGTCTCAGTTGTGCTATTTTCCCTTGTAATAATTTACACAGGCACAAAAAATAAAAAATAAAAAGTTGCCAGACTCAAAGACGTGACACATATTTCTCTATGTACGTCGACGCGCTGAATCCGAATCCCTATCCAGAATTGCACCACCATCTTCCAGTTTCTTTTAAATCGCGAAAACCCACTGTGAAATTTACAATTTACAATTTCATGGTGTTTTTTTGCGTTTAAAAAAATAGAAGGTGAAGGTGTAATTCTGGCTTCACATTCGGATTCATCACGTCGACATATATAGAGAAACACTTATCAAGTCTTTGGGTCTGACAACAACGCCCGAAAATACAATGTTACGGTGTTTTTTCGCCATAAAAAACTGGAGAGTGGTGAAGAAATTCTGTCTTCCATGGAGGTATATTTTAAGATGAATCGAAGATAGATTCTTAATTCAATAAGCTTTTTTTGAATAGCTTTCGTAAAGCTTCTATTTCATACGTACGTTTCTGGGTGGAGTGATTCATATATTCCTCCTTAAGGGGGCTCCAATATAAATATTGTTCAACTGAGAGTTCTTTGGGCTGTTCACATTTTTCATTGAACGAGATTTGGTTGACAATACTGTTAGGTATTTTGTTATTATCTCGATAACTTCACATAGATGGATCCGCTCAACCATCGATTTAATGTAATATTCTACAATATTCGTTCTCACGTTCCCATAGATTTCAGGATTTTTATTACACCAAGCGAGTTAATGATTACAGGAACAGTAATTTGTTACCAAATAGCGATTTCAAGGATGTTTTAAGAACACGAATAGATTTTTGAATTCGGTGCACGCTTTCGTTACATTTAAAGTGGCTGCATTAGAAAAGTGTATTATGTTAATACATTTATATACTTCACTTTTTCTATTATATAATTGATAGGTTCATTACATCCGTATTCAAAGCCTCTCGTAAGTTTTCAATGCATGTTCAGTACAAAAAGGCCTTTCCGATAACTTTAAATATTGTTTTGAACTTGGGAAGTTGATTTTATCCGTTCCTACTGAATTGAATTGAATTGAATTTGCCTTATTTTACGTGGCGAGACTCAGGCCATGAGGCCTGCTCTTCCGTCTGACCACGCAAATTCCGCTACGCTCCTTTCACCAACCATGGGAGAAAGAAGGTATTACTTGGGCGACGAAACAGGCGATTTCAATTTAGCTCAGAGGCGTCATTTAGGCTTGAGGATCTTTTACATGCAGTAAATCTACTAACATGGGACAGCCGGCTTTACTTCCCCTCCGAAGGAAGGCGTATGAAGGATTTTTTCGCCCTTAAAATTCCACGGCTTCGATCGGGTTCGAACCCGCAAACTTGGGTATAACAGTCCGATACGCTAACCGTTACACCATCGCCGCCGCCACACACCTACTGATCTTTTTTTTTCGTTTTCCTCGTCTTCATATTTATTATTATTATTATTATTATTATTATTATTATTATTATTATTATCTACTTTTTCACTCCAAGGATTAGGCTCTAATGAACCTGTGCCGGTGCCCATTTTGCTCTTGGTCTTCCAATATCTCTTCTCCCCACTGCTCTGTAATCCTTTGCGATTGCCGCTAGTCTCGTGTTCCACATTCGCTCCAAATATTTGCACCATCTTCGTCTGTTTCTTCTCAGAGTATTCAGCAATGGTTCAACCTTCAATTCCTGTCTTACGTCCATATTTGTTTTTTTATCTAAAATTATATAACCAAGATCCTCATGATCTTCATTTCTGCTACCTGGATTCTGAATTTGTCCTTCTCTGACATTACTCCTATTTCATCTCCATACATGAGTACTGGAATAGCAACAGCATTGACAAATTTTACCCGCGTTTCTCTCCTTGTATTATTTTTTAAGTTTCTTATATATTGTACCACAGATGCTTCTGAATCAATTAAGTTTTTCTTGTAAATCTATATCATTTTTATTAGATACATACCAGGCTAAATATTTGAAATATTTTACTTGTTCTAGTATCTTTTCTTCTATTATTATTTTAGTTCTCCCTTTGAATGCCATTGTTTTAGTTTTCACGGGATACTTTAAAGCCCTAATCTGCTGCAATTCGGTGAAGTTTGTTAATGATTGTACATGGGCAGCTCGAGGAAGTAGGTCTATAATTGACTACGTTATTGGAAATAAAAGAATATCTAAGCATTTAGAAGATACAACAGTTAAGAGAGGCTGTGATGTAAATTCAGATCACTTCTTAGTAGTGTCTCACATTACAATACTTTCAAGATGGGTGAGGGGTAAGAACAATAAAAACTCGAAGAATAACATTGTACAAAACACATCTCCTAGCAAATGAAAAAGTAAGAAGTTTATACCAAAACAGTGAACTGCCACCTGCAAGAATATACCACAAGTGAAGACAGAGACAGAACGGTAGAACATCAAAAGTATAGTCAAACAAGCAGGAAATGAAGCTGTTGGACAAAAAAGAAGTTTAGGAAGAGAATAGGGTTAAAGATTTGGAATGAAGAAATCGAAAAACATGTAAAACATAGACAAACAATGTATAAAATCTTTCCCAACAATCGTACCGGTAACAAGGAACAAGGAATAGCATAACAAGGAATACTACAAATTACGAATACAAATACTACCAATTTCATACTACAAATAACAAGGAAGAGTATAGAAAAGCCAGAAATAAAGTAAAATGAATAATCAATGAGACGCATTCAGATTTTTGGGAAATATATATAGGAAGGATAGAACACGATTTGTTTGGCAGGCAAGCATTAGCGTTTAAAGTGATGAGAAGCCTAAATAAAAATGTAAGAGAAATTGTTCAAATAAGCATAGTAGAGGAAGGCGGATGGATATAAAATTTACAAAGACTTGTGGTTTGAAGAAAAAAGTGAAATTATGAAAATACATTCTAACAGAAATGTAGACAACCTCTCAATTAAACTACAAGGAGTTCTGAAAAAATAAAAAAAATAGGGAAGCTCCCGGTATTGAGATATACAAATTTTCTCCACATTAATATCTTGCAAAGATCTTAGCGTCCGGCTTGCTGGGTCAATGGGTCACGATATATTATAATCCTTATTACCTTTATAATGGATTATAGGATCCGCAGACTATACAGCGCTGCTGGGAATCTGAAATAGAATGATTCTAATTCCTAGTTCATTACTGTTTGGATTGACTAAATGAAACATCACTTTCTTTTCTAAAGAACAAAATTTAACAAAGTTTATTGTTACCTTTTAGCAAACAATTTAGTGAATTTAATAAATGATTTGATGTTAGGCCTTTGATCAAGATATCTTTGAATTTTACAGTTTTATACCGCGGTTAACTTATCTATTCTTCGTTGATGTCCCTCGTAGACTTCTCAGTCGAAATATCTTGCGAGCTTGCCGTAGTCCAAAGTCCCAAGAAATTCTCTGCTGCTCCTATCCAAACTGGTCTCAAACTATCAAAATTATCAGTCCCGATTACGTCCTATGAATCTATAACTCGATTACCACTCCCGACAAAGTCCCAATTTATGCATCAATATTACTTCCACATGCAATATCTGCAATATCATTTACTGTCCTTAAAATTTCATGATCTGATAACCCGACTCTGACTATCTGCACTACACTCGCTCTCTCTCACGAACCTACGATCAGTTCAGACACGCGATGCCGGTCAGAATCAAATCTTCCTGCCTGATTCACCCTCGAAGACATATCTTCTTTTTTTTCATAACATTTGACCGTCCTTCTCTCACCCAGCCAATCCATACGTTCGTTACATTTTGATGTAGCTGACCTTTCGATCGTCTAAACTTCTTCGCCCAATCCCAAATTTTCTACTTTCGGCATGCAGCCACCTCCTAATGCATTTACAAAAAACAAAAACTACATTGTTTATTCCCGGTCGTTGCTAAGCCTTTGCTCTCGTGATATATTCTAATGCATGTTCCACCATATAGTCTACAAATAAATGTTAGTTTATTTTCATGTGACATATCGGTATGTCACAGTATGAATGGAATAAACACAGAATTTTTAAAGTATGCAAGAATCCTGTTCCATTTACGCCTCCTCCATTTCTTCAATATATGTTGGAAAAATAATCATATTCCAAAATAATGGCGGCAAGCAAAAGTAATTTCGTTCTTTAAAGAAGAAGATAGAGGAAATTCCAATAATTATAGAGGCATTCGTCTGTTTTATACCTGTTATAAGATATATGCAAGAATACTGAAAGAAAGATTGAAAATAATTGCCGATCATTTATTTTCTGAAGATCAAATGTGATTTAGAAAAAGGAGATCAACTACAGATACCATTTTTACTTTAAAAAGGAATATTGAAGAAGGGCGGGAATTTAATTGAGACATACTAAAAGCATTTGACAATGTAAATAGGAACTTGCCATGGAGCATTCTCGAAAAAGAGGGTATTCAAAACACCTTGTAGAAGCAACAAAAAGTCTCTATGAAGCCACCAGAATCAGATTGGTAGTTGGAAGAATATTGACAGAAGATAGGAGTGAGACTGGGCTGTTCTTTATAGCCGACACTTTTTAATATACTGGATGTCCGGGGAGGAAACGTCGAAACTTTGACAATAAGCTCTTAAGTATATTTTGTCTAATAAACTACATAGATATTCCGAATTGCTGAGCAGCAATAAGCACTCAAAAGTTGGTTTGAAAATATTATTTTTAGGCAAAAATTTGCGTTGTAGAAGCATATAAACAATCCAAAAATTTGTAAATTGTTTATTATTAACAAAATAAATGAGTATATTTGATCAGAAAGAAAAAATTACCCAGAAAGAAAAAAGCACACACTTTACACAGTTCGACTGCATTTTTTTTTCGGTTAATTTTTCATTCTGAACTAATATATTCGTTTATTTTATTAATTAAAAACAAACTACATGCTCTGGAGAGTTTATAAGCTTCTACAATGCAAATTTACATTACTTAGTGTGTACATAATAAATTGACAATATACTGAGCTACTTAACAAAACAATATTAGCTTCATTATTGAGATCTGATGTGCAAGATATTATAAAACCTGAAATGTGAATTATAGAAACAAAGGGCACCTAGATTTTTTATTTCCTAAGACATAAGTATATTGAGATAAATTCATTTTTCCTATTTTTTATAGAAAAAAGGGATGAATTCATTCATTGGGAGCAATTGATATGCAAAACAACAGCAAATATTAGTCATAATATATAAAAGACCATTGCTGAATTAAATACCACCGCAGTAATCTCCTGCACATATTGAAGACAAAAATGAACTGGGTGGACTCAAAACACAAACATATCCCATTTTGCCAATTTGAATATGAGAGCTCTGTAAATAGTCAAATTGAGAGTGCTAATGTAAATCTGCTCTCTTACTTAGAGAATTATTCACATTTGCTTCCCTTCTTGCAGTATTATTTTCAATGGTGCAAGTGAGTACTGTAACAAGTCGCTCTTACCTCTGAGTAGCCAATTCAAAATGTTTAAAGAGTGATCATCTCTTTGCACTTGCAGTCTATTTTGACAACTGTGACACTCGTTTCAGGATTGTTTCAAACAATTCAGTCTTCACAAATTTCTGTAAAAGCAGATGTTGTTTAGAAAGTATACAATATCTATGTGTTGTACATTGTACATTATTGTATATTCTGCACTCTATGTTATTGTACTTTTTATTCTGCCAATCTACCTGAATTTTTAAACACTCTCAAACCCACAATATTTTCTTGCCGCTTTATATATAACACGGACTAAGGACAATGCAAAAATTGACATTCTTTACCGCTTTAGTTACGGGTTTCTTTCAAATGTTCCACCAACTTTCAGATCTAACAAATCACTGACGTTCACAAAGGGACATTACATAACTTTATTAACCTTTCAAGATTAATATAAAAGATATGAAGTACATTTTACTTACACAAAGCAAATAATAGAGACAAACAATATTCAGTTTAGCCAGCGGTTTCTCAGCGGAGGGAAAGGAGAAAGGTCCTTATATATTTTCTTGCTTTGGATGTAATTACCCAATGAAATATTTACCTCGATGTTTGAGGAAAAATGTACAATTGCTGAGTTGTTGGCTATAATGAAATTATTTTTTATAATTTCAAATTACGCGCGCTTTGAAACTACGGGAAAACGATCGTAATCTATCGAAGACGCTATGAGGAGGAAATATCAACCTCCCCACCTCTTGTGGCTTATTCACCCATATCTTTCAGCGCGGAGGTGGCTGTGATTTTCCCACCCTGGCTGGCGAGATCCGCACCGACCTACGTCTACTCGCGGAGATTTTTCACAACCATGTCTCTCTCACCAGCGTGGCACTGCTCTACCCGAGGCAAACTCCCGACTGGTCTCCCGACAAGTGTGATAGTATAATGAATCATGAGTGTGTAAGTGTGTGTAAGTAAAGGGTGAGGATAGGGCAAGGAAGAGGAAGAAAAGAGGGCGCGGGCCATGGCCCGTTTGTCAGGGTACTGCTACAGCATTCGTCTGGCGTGAGCCAGAGAAACCATGGAAAACAACGGATAAGAGCAGCCGTTGCTAGAATTCTCGTCCAGACAGTGGTTGGATTCGACTTAGCTGAGTAGCTAATTTCGAAAATCCTGCTACCGTCCGGCCACGATCTTATGACCTCCCGATTAGAGGCACAGCAGTGACCTGAGTTGATGCCCTGAGCCACTTTTTCCGGCCTTGACTGTAAGAGAACTCCCGAGTTTCCACGATGCGATTACGCATAGCGACGGTTTCGAATTACTTTGTAAACATCCAAAAAGTGTTGAAAGACGAAATTACCATGAAGGGTTGGGGAAGGTACTAATAGCAAAAGTCGTAAACTATGAAACACTAACTCCTTACCTAATCAGAGATAATAAAACTACGATCAGAGAGAATAAAACTACGATGGTGTCCGTCATTGATCTCCCCATTATAATGCGACTGTTAAACAAGAACAACGTATACATCAGTAATTCCTAGAATCTACTGAAGCACTTATTAAATAAACATACGTGCGCACAGGGGGCTGTGACTCCCCTGAAAATTTTGAAACGAACCCCCGTAGTCCTCCATAAATCGTCCGTAAAACATTGATTAACCTAAAATCTCCCCTTTTTAAGCTGGCAATTTGGAGAATTGATACATGGCATTTGGGGAAGAGGCTCTTCAAACTATCTGGCAACCCTGCAAATGGTTCAATATTTTTTTTTCTAGGGTTTTTATCTAGCCAACAGCCGGTTTCCCCTTTACGTCACGATGGGACGCATATTCGACCATACACTAGACCAACACACTTGCGGGCTCCTCTGATCTGGGGTCAGTAGAACGCGAGACCCTCCGTAACAACACATACAAAGTCAAGGGACATACAGCCATGCCCAAGGCGGGACTCGAACCCGCGACTCTTCGGACCGAAGCGATGAGTTGGTACTCGCTCTTAGCCACCTCAGCCATCCAGGTCGGCGTTCAACGTAATACTAGTTGCATTTCTTATTAAAGTATTATTAAAGTTATTTAGCTCTCCTTTAAAAAATCGTCTCTTCTTCTGAAGCTGTTTTACGAAGAAAAGCTTAGGGAGGCAGAGTTGGTTAGTTACGGTGAATTCATGTTCGCCACATGACTCTCTTGCCTCCCAAGCGTGGAAATTGAACCAGGCCCAGGCATGCGAGGACACTGTTAGCTAGCCGAGAAAGTCAGACAGTCGACCCAAAAATGCCAATACATATAAAGTTATTTCATTCTTCTTGTATTGGACTTGCTTTATTTTCTAGTAAAATATGTCATTTGTCAATAAAAACGCTTAATGTAAAGGAGGGCCAGTGAGGAATAGAAGGGCCCAGATATGTAGCTGGCTCCCCTCTTGTTTCAGGCGGCGCACGCCAATGAAAGCAAGCCCTTTAAAAAGAAAACAGATAGAAACGCACATTTGAATTTCCACAACAGAAAGTGGAAGTGATATTGGTAGCGGTAGCAGTAGTGGTAGTAGTAGTGGGAGTAGGAGTGGTAGTGGTAATGGAAGTAGGAGTGGGAGTGGGAGTGGTAGAAGAAGTAAGAGTGGGAGTAGGAGGAGTAGGAGTGATAGTGGTAGTGGCAGTGGGAGTACGAGTGGAAGTGGTAGTGGTAGTGTTAGTGTTAGTGTGAGTAGGTGTAGGAATATGAGTGGGAGTGGGAGTGAGAGTGGGAGTGGTGATAGTGGTGGTGATGCTATTGGTGGTGGTGGTGGTGGTGGGAGTGGTAGTTCTATAGTAAAGTTCTATAGAAGTTCTCCGATAACACTCTGTCTTTTCAGCATCCAGTAGTGAAGAACAGAAACCACCTGAAGCCCTGTCCAATTGATGTGGATAACTGATACAGAAATAGTGGAATTTCTTAAGAAACTGCGGACGTCATTGCTTCATGATCTTGGTTATCAGAGACAGCGTGACTGGGACGGCACAACCATCTAGCTTAATTCATATGGAAATTTCTTTGAAGTTATAATTTATTGAACACGTCAACACCCCATTTTATAAATAACACCCTGTGCCATTTTTGGAATGAGATAGGTTACTGTATTAGGACAGACCTTTTTTCACAGACTGTACTCTCAATTTTATTAGAAGACATCCTGATCATAGATTAAAATGAAAGAATAAACTATACTTAATTGTGAATATTGCTGTTCTCTATGGCACAATATTAGTCCAAAATAAAATGCCATCATCATCATCATCATCATCATCATCATCATGGGTTGAGCCTATTGGCCCGTTCCGCCTTCAAGAGTATCCTTCCATCACCTAATTGGTCTGCCCCTACTCTTTCTCCCATACGGGTTGTAGTTGTGGAGGATTTTTGGCATTCGATCTTCCGGCATTCTCATTAAATTATCATTCCAATTTTTTCTCAGTATATCTATTTTTTCAGTTAGGTTGAAGGTCTTTAATTCGTCTCTGATGTCAGAGTACCTTTTATGGTCCAGTATTGAATAGCTCGCCAAAGGTCTAAGAAATCTCATTTCCATGGGTTTTATTTTTCTCTTATCTTTTCTATTGAGGGCCCATAGATTACTTTCAAATCCCTAGGTTATCATTGAAACTGCCATAGTTTTATAAAATTACAGTTGAGTGTCTGTAGGTGCTTTCAGTCTGAGGGTCTTTCGTATAGTTCCGCACATTTTCTGAATTTTTATATTTATATCATTTTTTGGTAGTATGAAAAATTGCAGCCGAGGTAGTTGATGTTATTTACTTGTTCGACACCGTTACTATTAATTACTATTTTACACCTTAAATGATTTTTACCCTGGAATGCCATGGCTTTCGTTTTCTTTGATGAAATTTGTAGGTTATAGATTTCGCCTATTCTCTGAAGTTGATGGGCAGCTATTTGGAGATGATCGTCTGAGGTGCTAAAAGTTATCTGATCATCTGTAAATAAAATTGTTTAAAATTGTGTTATTTACTTTAAAATGGTACATAATATTTGCCACTATATTATGACATGTCATATTTTAATTATATATATTAATTATATGTACTCTTAAAAAGAGTAGGAGACAACGGACATCCCTTGGACATACATATTTTAGTTTCTGAATATATGCTTTGGATTATATTTATCATGTGAATAGGGTATCTGTTTAATCGCATTACAGGTCATAATTTGCTTCTGGAGACTCTATCAAAAGCTTTTTTGACGTCTATAAAAAGGATGTATACAGGTAGATTGTACTCACATCTTTTTTCAATTAGTTGTTGAAGAGGAAATGTACAATCTGAGCATGAGCGCCCATTTACGGAATCCATTTTGCGTTTCTCACAAAAGCCTGTCGCTTATTTTATTTAACCTTCTTGTAATGATTTTAGCAATAGATCTTGTATCTAGTATTCAGGAAACTGATGCCTATGCAAGTATTACAGTCACTGACATTTCCTCTCTTGAATATTGGATGTATTGTTACCTTCTTCCATTCATCTGGGACTTTATAGATATTCCAATAGGCATTTAGTATTGACAGGTACCTTATTTTAATATCTTGAGGCGCATATTTAAATAGCTCTGTATTCAGTCCGTCACTTCCAGGCGATCACTTGTTTTTAAATGTGCAGAGCACTTCTTCCAGTTCCCTATATTCAATTGGGTCTGGCACAAAAGCAAACTCTCCTTGGCAGTTTTCCTCTTCTTCTTCTTCTGTGTTTGACGACCATAATTCTTTATAGTACTTAAAAGAAAAAGGAACAACATATGAATACATCTCGTTTGAACTGAAACACAAATGGAAGTTAAATAATGAAAATGTATACGTCTTCGTGGTGTCTGCTGATAGTATTATTTCCAGAATGTTCGCAAAAAATCAGAAGTTGGATTTTTACAGATACAGTACATACTTAGTACAGGATAAAGTACGAACTACGAAAGTACGTTACTACGAACAGCACATGATGGAGGAGGTATTTGACATGATTCAAAGAACTTTATTCGTCTTCTTCCTTTTCTTCTTCTTCAACCGTCCCTAATTACAACCGTCCCTATACAAAATAAGAGAAAGGGTCAGAGTCAAAATTCGCCCAGGGAATCAATTGAGGAATGAATTCAAATCGGTTTAAATGATAATAATAATAATAATAATAATAATAATTTGGCAAAATTAAGATAGTCTCACAATTTAAATACCTGAAGGAAATAATTCAGGAAAATGGAATTGGAAGTAAGACCAATGAATCTATATGTAAAAGAATAGAAACATCATATCGTCTCACCCAAAATATCTATAACAAATAATGTACGTCAAAGGACACGAAACTGAAACATTACTATACAATGATAAAACCTAGAAAATATGAAAAAAGACTGCAAAATCATTAGGAAAATTCTTGGTCCAAACTTCACACGAGCAGACTCAGATGCTTGAAAGAAATCAGACAATATAATTTTTTTTGGAAAAAGAATGAATCCTAATTGTCTTACTATACAAATAGCTGAATTGTATGATAAGAGAAGTAAAGTAGCAACTGGCCCTATAAAATGGAGGAACGAAATTAAAAAGGACTTTAAATGATCAGGGATCACAGAAAAAGACATTCAAAATAGGAACACATTTAGATATAAAGTGCAGTCATGGGGGATTGATTTGGAAGTACCAAAGAGTAGCAAAGGAAAAGCTTGGACCAAAGAGAGAAAAAGTCGCACAGCCAAAGGATGAAATAAATACGGGCACAAAGAAAGGCTGCGTTTCTTACACATCTGACAAGGACTACTTTGCGTAGTCTCAATGGGCTTATTCGCAATAATAATAATAATAATAATAATAATAATAATAATAATAATAATAATTATTATTATTATTATTATTATTATTATTATTATTATTATTATTATTTGTGAAAATAATGTTCATTTTAAGCGATAATCATTATCGATTAAATAATGTATATTAAATCGATAATGGTATATACATTTTACTCGAGAGGTATGCAGTAAAAATAAAAATAATTTTGACGGTTTCTCTGGCGAATGCTGAACAGACATGTCTGAGTACGAAGTAATTCAACACTCAGTTAACCGACAAGAAACATTAATCACTACCTTTGATAAGGTGGTTAATGGTGATTGATATACACTGTACTAGCAAATTTAGGATTCAGTGTATTATATCGAAAAATTCTACTTGGAATAAAATCTTTGAACATTTCAGCAATTGGAATGAAACGATAAGCGGTGACGTTGATTACCTTTTTTCAGGCACCGACACGTTCTCCATTATTACAGTTACATATTTAAATTCAATTTTAGATAACCATATGCCAGTATGAAGGCATTAGTAACGCATTATAAGACAATAACGCATGGCAGGCAATTATGTGACTTTCCTCAAAGGTACTACTTGCATTCCAAGGAGAAGGTGCATTACAAGACGTGGTAGAAAACAATAAAGTCTGTCTTGTGATGGAAGCTGGTAAATTATTCCGAACATAATATCATTTTTACTTTCCATCTGAGATACAGTTACTTATCTGTCAGGGAGAAAGCAGGCGATGATTGAAATTATTCTAACACTCTGACACTGTGATTGAGAACTCAGTAAGATTGTTTGTGGGACTAATAAAACAATATTAAATATAATCCTCCTCAGCTATGTTAATTCTACCTCTAGACTGACTAGCAAATGTGATGGTTTGTTGGCAGTATGGCCTTGCACAAGCAGTGTGCTATAAATGCGCACTCTGCAGGAGTAACTGGGAACTGCCGCCAGGAAAGCATTCGTTTCTCCGCACATGCAATCGCGACGAATGCAAAATAAAAAAATAAGAGAAGTGCCGCGATACTGTGTGCTAAACTCGCTTAAATCCGGGGTTCGCAAGTTCGTTTCTTGAAAGAAAGGTTGCCGGATATCCAAACGCAGGAGGATCGGGCGATAAATGGATCTGGGTATAGGATTGAATTCAAGTGAGCTAGAAACACAATTTACGGGTTTGAACATTAAGATCGTCTGCATTTCATTGTATGTAATGGTTACTCTTTTGAATTAATGTTACATGATTTTATAGTAGCACTTTTTTGTAAAAAAAATATTTGCTTTTATTTTTGCTCTGGTCATAAGGTTGGCGTTTATAATATTTGGGGTTGAAGCTTACAGAATTTCTATCTGAATATTTTCGTTTAGTTTTACTCCGAATATACCGTGTATCTTTCAGACGCGTCGTTCGGAAACTTCCTCCTACAGTTACTTACGAAATCTAATCAATCCGACATATCATTTATTGTATTCGCAACAGAAAAATACTGAAAACATAATTTCGCTTGCACGCTTAAGTAAATTCATATATGGTTCCCACAAACTGACGCGAAAAATAATAATCACGATATTTTTATAGCCAGAGAGATGAGCAATGCAAATATTTTTACTTTCAAGTAATATATTCCTTTGATATCTCGCCTTCAGATTTGCTTCCTCCTCGGCTTGGCAATCCTAATTGAATACATGGCGTTTCAGGAGTCCCAAGAATGAAATAGGAAATAGCAACGGGCGGATTCAGAAAGTATTTCAGGAAGGTAATTTCAGTTCATACAGCCTATAACTATTTTTCAAATATTAAAAATGTTATATTCATAATGGGAATATTTCTTTGAATGTAATGTGATCAACATAAATTGTATAGAATAAATTGAATGAAATTACAAAAAAGTGTTGTCTTTGGAGGAAGGGTGATGGTCCCTTGGGACCCCCGTTAATATGCAGCTAAAACAGCCGAGAGAAGGGAGTTGTGGAAATGTGCATTACGTGCAGTTTTATCCAGCCACCTTCTTGGGGGTGATATTTCATCCTCAATTTTTTAACTGTTCCAGAAAAACCTTTAAACCTTGCAGAAACGTTTAAGATACTACACTTCATAGGGTGAGAGCAGATGAGAAAAAATACAGAACTAGAAATGTAAATACAAAGATGTATTAAAACTACAGTTTCCTAGTGGTACTATATATCCCCCTTATAATTCTTAAAAGCCTCTTTATGTAGGCTTACGTTGTATCATTTTCCTTCGATTCATTTTAATGCTGCGTGCTAATCTCATGCTATTCAGTCTACAATATTGTTACAGTGCCAATGACAAGAAAATGTACCAATATTAGGTTACCAAAAGTACATCTATACCATAAATATCATATTACGTCTACAACTCCTACGAAATATAACGTAACACATTTCCTATTATATTGTTAAAGTACATTAAAACCTTAAGAACTACACCCGACCCTAAATTTAGAGACCTCACCTCAGCTGAAACTTCCTCCTTACCCCCTGGTTCCGTGAGTGTGTTGTAGGCCGTGAAAGGGCGTCGATCGGTGGGCGATGGGCAGTGAGCCGCGCGGGCGTGCGGGCGCCTGTGTTGTTGGCTGGCGGGCGGCGCGACCCGCGGGTCAGGGCGACACACGGCGCGGCCGCCATCCGCCCCCGACGGTTACTTCCCGCGAGGTGCGAGCTGCGGCGGCTGCAGGTGCGGGCGGCGGCGGCGGCGGAAGCGGATCCGCGACCTCTGACCCGCGCCGTGCCGCCCCGCCCCGCTCCCGCCTCGCGCCGCCGCCGCCGCCGCCGCAGCTGCGCGTCGCCGCCGCCGCCGCCGCCGCCTCGCGCAACGGCGCTCCGCCGCCGCCGCCCCCCGCACGCGCCGCGTTTCGTCTCTTCACATGCTCATCACTTCCTTTATGCGTGGGGTATGAGCGAGTGCGCTTTCTCGTATTCAGTGTTCTTGAAAATCAACACGTTACCAATTACCCCTTACGTTTTACATCACGTTATTTGTGTCTTAAGAGTATCTGAATTGAACAGTTTTTGTAATAATTTCTTTTACTTATTCAAAAGACTATTATCGAAAGTTAGTCGGTTTGCCCAACGCAGTAAACAATATATTTTTCCTCATTCTAACACTATATTATTAGCATACATGTCGGTTCGTGTGGTTCTGCCTTGCAAATGTGCCTCATGTCATGTGTGGTTTACCGCCTAGAAGATTAAGTAACTACAGTTTTTTGTGATTGAAAGTAATTCTATTTTATTAAACTTAAATTTTATTTTTTCGTTCATGTTTTTAATTGTTTTAATGTGTTACAATAATTGAATGAGAAAGAATAGGTCTGGGCGGTTTATTAGCACGTTATTTATTTTTGGATCATGTACTGCATTAATGGTGGAAATAAATTTTCCGAAACATAGGCAATCGTGGGGAGTTCTATTACTTTCCATTGGCCAAATTCCTTGAAATCCAACCTTCATCGACACGTTACCGGTACGCGTTATGCATGGGAAAGCCCTTTGCCTGATTGTAGTAAGAGTTCAACAGCGGGGAAGTCCGCGCTAAAATTCGCAGATAACTTGTCATGAACTAGCACAAAGAACTGAAAAATTGTTCATGTCTTATTGTTAACTTTGAGTTCTGTTTTGTCACAAGTAATACATTTTTGTTTGCCAAAAGGAAATAATCCACGTAATCATCAAAAAAAAATTATTACTTTCTCCCATCAATGCAGCTCTTAAAAGATTCTCAAAGAAGGAAAGGTTATTCAATTTCTGTTTTTTATTATTTTATTAATACTACTAAGTACTAATAAATTCATCTATAAAGTATCTACACAAGCATTATGTCAAATTAGTTTAATGAATTTCCGTTGCTTTAATATAATAACTGAAATGACGTGCCTTTGTAATTTCTGAGTCATTGACGTTCATCTAGATCGAGGCTTGCTCTATATCGCCACGAGAGCGTATAGTTCTGCGACCGGCGTCAATGGTTACTTGGCGAATCGGGAGACACCGCGTTCTAGGTACAGGTGCCAAAGTTTCGGCTGCCATTCTGCGACGAAGGTCGTAGAGTGGCGGTTTTTCCACACGATTTGTATAGCGAACACTGAGGTCTCTTGATTCTCTTCTGGGGCAGAATGTGTAGAATGTATCTGATCGTTCTAAAGTCAGATACAGTTGATAATTTTTTTCTTAAATAAAAATGCCAAATAAAAAGAGAGGATCAAGAACAACTGTTACCATAAAACAATGACATACTAACACTTCAGACAAGAAGGAAATCTTGTATTATTTTCCGCTTACAATCTCCAAAAATGCATACAGCCCATACCGTCTGGCAAAATGAAGTTCCTTCCACAATGAAAACGGAAAATCGAATCGACTGAGTTCAGGTCAGAGCCAGCGTTGCCATTGAATCTGCGGCGACTCTGACCGGAAGGTCCTACGGTTCAAGTCTCGCCGAAGGCGGAATTTCAACACAGGTTACATAGCTAGATGGAATACAGCCTCTCTCTGGAGGAGAATTCTAGCTACCGGCTGCTCTGATCGGTAATTTTCCTTGGCTTCTTCCATCAATTTTCCTTGGCTTTTTCGGAAGACCAGTCGGGAGCTTAGAGCTTGACCCGGCCGGGAGCGGTGTCCTGCTGAATATGTGTGTGTGTGTGTGTGTGTGTGTGTGTGTGTGAGTGAGAGAGAGAGAGAGAGAGAGAGAGAGAGAGAGAGAGAGAGAGAGAGAGAGAGAGAGAGAGATAATGTTCTACTTTGATTGACAAATGTCAAAACAAGCATAGCAATGTAATATTCGGTATCAAACGTACGAGACGTATAAACCTACAGGGACTCATATATAGTGTTATTTTTAGATAATCATGGCCATGTTACCGTAAAATAGCAATTCCCAACCACGGCTTCACTGTTCCTTGGGTTACCTCGAACACTATAACATGGCATGAAGAATTAAAACGCTAATACGAATTAAATATTATGATCATAAGAATATATAGACTATAGGACTCAACATTATGGATTCCCAATACCTCGGCTCTTAATGTTAAAAGGAAGTATTAGAGTTATCGATTATTCCAAAGTATAGTATTTCGTAATTGCAAAAATTCTACAAATCCAAATTTTACTAATGAAACCTTTCTTTACGACCCTATTTCCATTAAATATTTCTTTCTAATCCATAAAAATGCAGAAATAACAATTAGTGTTCTTATTCTCTTTGTAATAGAAATAACTATTGAATATTCCCAAATTAATGAAGATTTTTAATGCTCTCATAAAGATTTTGAAATAGTGTATTTGATGCTTTGCCCAAACCGCCCTATATAAATGTTTTATGTTTCAGTGTGTGTATTCTGGAGAGCTCTCATGATAATAGAAAAGTGTCAGTTTAAAAAACAATTGTCGTTATACGTCGGGTTGTATGAAGATGAAGAGACCGCACGATTCAGAATTGCTGCTATAAAAAATTGTTGCCGCTTCTAATAATATCAAGACAAATTTTAGAACATGCCAGAGGACTCTATCCAAGAGCTGTGAAGATTGACAAGGTGTAAGGGAGGATGGATGACCTGGCATAATCAACACGGGTGCCCGGATGGATAGAGCGTGTTCGCCGTCAGTCCGTCGCTGCCGGAACCGGTTATGGATTTCAGTTTCGCATTAAGCAAGATGATTTCACGAGTATCGTGACGAGAAGGATCTTACATTGGGCCCAACGCACGGCTGAGGAGATAAATGTGTGTTACTGACTAATGTTCCTCGAAGCACTTTTGAAGTACAACTAAGGGTAAGCATCTGAGATAGAAACTAAGCTTAAGCAATAATTCTCGTCTCAAGAAAAGTGCTTTTACATAAATTTTGTCCTCAATTACCGGAAACAAATGTTTCCGTAATAACAGAAGAACATTTACCTGAAACTTCATGATAATTTTTCATTGTTACATGCATTTGGAAATGTAAACTTCAGGATGTGACATCACATACGGAGGCTTTTACATCTGTGTGTACAATATTAGCAATTCATGCAGATTGCAAAAATTACTCTTAATTTGCATGACAGCTGCCTGGTGTACACTTAATTATACTTTCCAAGTATATATGCTTGTGTCTATTACTCAAATTATACCGATTTTTAAAGTTCAAGGTCAAGTAGCTACATTACGTAATAGAAATTTTCATTCTCATTTCTTTCATTCGTTCGTATGTACTATAGGTTTGAAAATCGGAAACATCTTTCACAGAGAATTATCAGGTAATTAGTGAGCGTGCACCTTGTATTTGCAATTTTTTAAAGAATGAATATCAACCAAAAACAATGAACTAGCAGTAGTATGTGAATAGTTTATTTCAAAAACATCATAAGTCATTTTTTGGTCATATTGACTTTTTAGTTCAATCACATTCTCTGCATGTTTATGCATCATTTTAGACACATATAGCGTAAGTCCAGCAATTCTAGAGATTGTTTTTGAAGATCACGTGTATAGGAATTAATGCAGATACAACAGTTATTGCGTTCTTTCGGCACTAACGCTCCATAAGCGGTTTCTCTTTGGAGTTCGATCAGCTTATTGATTTTAAGTTTACAGCGCGGTGTTAATGCAGTGTGCATTGATTTTACGCACAATTTGAACCTTCCTACAATATCGGCACAAGAGTCATTCAATCAAAAATGATTTGTGTGTTAATTGCAAGCGATTTTGTTGAGGAATTTGTGTCCTTTATCTCGTATCAAAAGTACTAATCAAAATATTTTGCCTAGCAACTAAGCATATCCTGAAGGATGTCTTCCTCTAAAGAAAAAATATGTAGATGACATCATAAAGTTAATCGAGTATATCCCCCACGGGAAAGATTGGATGAGTTCGAAGCAGAATTACAAAGCTAAGCAGTGCATGTCTCGTTAATTGTGAAAATAAATGGTTAAATGTAACAATTTTTTGTAATTATAGTGATTTCATCTATGTGTAACATTTCAGTCATTGATTTGATGGCCGTAAGTGTTAAAATAAGAAAGATAAAGAAGAATTTAATGAATGACAATATGTTTATGTCCCAACATGTTTTATTTCAGAAACAATATAAGTCAACGATGGTTATTAGTAAAAATTTAAAAAAATTTAACTTTTTTCTAATTCAGACAATAATTCTAGTTAAGATGTGGCGCGCACTTTCTAAAATAATTGACAGAATGATTGTAAAAATATAGTCGCTTTAGAATGTTTTTTGTCCGCACTGAAAAGTTACTTATCACTGACTTACGTTGTTTCTGAAATAAACCATGTTAAAGATTCTATAATATAATTTGAGGAATTGAAGCAAGATAGGAATATGAATTTTTTGGCATATTATAAATTACAATTTAAGTATATACTGTAAATAAAAGCTTTTCGGGTAGAACGTCTCCATAAGCAATCAAAAATTAACAACCAACCGGGTGACAATAAAATGTAGTGATACTGTAAATGTATCACGTGTTAATGTTAAATGCTCTGAATATCTCTCATGTTTTTTATATTTACATTGCGGGAGATTTTTTACTTTTTTGCATTTGTGAGCAAAAGCTTTTGACTTTGAATGAAGATTTTTGAAAACTTTAAAGTTACGTGTATCATTTATTTCTACATGCCGTGATTGGTTTGGACTAATTAGTCAAATGTGCAGGTAATAACTTTGTTCCAGAGATTCAGTGAAAAGAGTTGGAACCTTGATCCCATTTCACTAACAGAATTCAAACCTTTTCTGCCCGTCAGATACTAAGATAAAATTTTTAGCGTCCCGCTGCTGCTCTTCGAAACTTAAAATTCCCTTACCGACTTTAAAATGGTTTAGTGCGTGCATCTCTGACACTTTTTTAAGGAACAATGTTCGACAGTATTTTGACTCGCAGGGTGCTGTAAGCTATGATATATTTAAACAATAGGTAAATAAATAAGACACATAAATAACAAACTTTGCGTGAATTCTGCATTCATTAGAATGTTTGTCAGAAATTGAAGAAATATTCAAGTGCTATGGAAGTAAAATATGTGAGTTTCTGAAGAAATTGGAAACAAATTCCAAAGTTTCAAGTAGCACGACTTAAGTCCCTAGCCCCTTAATGACTGGGTCTATACCGGACCAAAGCGATTTTATGAAAGATATAACGTATTATAATTAGGGGTGGATTTTAATAAAATGTCATTTTTTCTTTTCCCTTTAGAATAATGCCGTTTATTATAAAAAAATAGTTTTATGTTATGACCAAAGGAAATGCTCCTAGTTTAAACATTTTTTCTTTTTTCATGGATTTCGAAAAATACTTATTTACATTTTCCGTTATTTTTAATGTATTTTTCGCTGATTTCATCAATATTAATATCATTTTAATGGTACTTGCTTCAAAAAATATTTTCGAGTTGCAACAAATGTCCTCCACAGAATTCCTGAGTAGCCTATTCGATTTATTCGCTCAGAAATTGTAATGTCAGCTGTTGTATGCAATCTAAGGTTTTTGTGTTTTTGTAAGGTTTTTATAAGCGCCATTGTCGGTTCGACCGATTACGGGATGACTAAAGACAGATTTCCTGATAAAGAACCGTCCAACCCAAAGAATGAGTTGAGTGAACTTGAATGAATAATTTTTTAAAAAATTTATTTCTACACGTTCGACTTAAGGTCTTTCGAGGGATTTCAGTTTTACATGCTGATTTTTTGGGATTTGGGATTTCCTTAACAAACTGAAGTAAGAATTCTCTGACTTAATTATAAAATTTGTTTTATTTTAGATTCTATTGAGTTTTAATCTTGATTTAGGGGAATAAACTGTTAGGATAGCCTGGAAATTGGAAGGGAAAGGCAAAGATTCTACATATTATTAGTTTAGGGAGGTTTAAGCATATCTTTGGGAAATTTGGATTTGATTAGACTTGGGATGTTTGCTCTTCGGCCTAGATGAAATTTCAGAGCGGGAAGAGATGAGGGGAGGGAAGAATAAAAATTATTTGCTACGTTTTTATATGTTCTAGTACGGTATGAATTCGGGGTTCTCTGTAAATTTGATGGTTCGGTATAAACCATGGAGCTTTAATTGACTTCCTAAGGACTTTATTTTGGACTATTTGAATTTTTTGTATGGTGGTAGGAGCTGCATTTCCCCAAACTGGCAAGCTTAAGTTAGTGTGGGTAGAATAATAGATTTGTATAGTAGAATCTGGCATTTGGTATTTAGTGTTGAATGTTGATTTAAGAACGGGTACAGTTTTTATATTTTGGCATAAGATTTGTGGATTGCTGCGTGAACATGGGGATTCCATGATAGTTACTTATCTACCGATACTCCGAGGTACTTTATAGGTTCACTGTTCCAGGGTATTTCATTGTCATCTATTTTAAGATACGGAGGGTTTCGCGGTCTCCTAAGAGTAAATATTTTAGTCTGGCATTTTTGCGGATCGATTACCATTCTCCAATTTTTTGTTCATTGCTTTAAGATGTTAAGATTATTCTGGACTCTATTGTATGCCAGGTTAATATCTGTACTTGCTGTAAAGAGTGCCGCATCGTTAGCAAAAAGAGAAGTTTTCACGTTTGAAAATTTGGGTATGTCACTCACGAAGATATTAAATAAAATAGGTGAGAGAACAGAGCCCTGAGGATCTCCGGCTGTGATATCACGAGTAGAAAATGAGTGATTAATTTTGACCTTAAATTTTCTTCCGGCGATGAAGCCTTTAATAATATTCTGAATATACTCAGGGACTCCGAACTGTCTTATTTTAAATAACAGACCCGTATGCCATACCCTATCGTATCTATCGTACTTGCAATATCCAGAAAAGCGGTTAGAGTATGTTTTTTCTCTTGGAAGCTCTGTGCAATGTATTGGGTAAGTCTTAACAGCTGATGTGTGAAGGAATGATTTGGTCTGAAACCAATTTGAATAAATGAATCCTAGAAAATTTGATTATATCAGTAATATATCCAGCTTGAGTTGTTCATCCGAACTGGTTTTGATCACATTTTTGCGTAATTTTTCTTTACTTTTAGGGCATTTTATAAACATTTTAAGAGCATTTTATTGATTATTTATGGCGATGTTTTATGTCATCCAAATCCACCCCTAGTTATAATATATTTGCAGTGGTTACGTCAAAAGGCAGATCTGAGTCTCACAACTAAAAATATTTTATTATTATATTATTATTACTATTATATTTCGAGCTGTCTGATTTATTCAAGTTTTAAGAATAATTGGAGATCAATAAGTAAGTGGAGTTGCCCGTGTATTCACCTTAACAGGCTAGTTCAAATAATCACGTATGTGTCAAATTATTATGCTCTTCAGTAAAATTTAGTTTCCACAATTTGCTTATTCACGAGCGTCAAATATGTACTGTTTACATATCATTGCAGAGTGTGTATTTTGTATTTAAAGGCAAACAGCTTCTTCTCATTAACCCCATCTGTATTCCAGATATGATCTTACGAAAATCCTCTCGAATTAGAGGAAATGATGTATTCTTCATTCGGAAGTAGTGTCAACTATCAGACATTTAAAGTAGGGACAATGTCCATCAAAATGTGGTCGAAAACCTCAAAATGGACTTTCTTATTATATCACAATATAAAGTACAATAGTTATCTCCATTCAAAAAAGGAATAAATAAACAAATTATTGAAGAAATGTTACATAGTATTACTAATTTAGAAGTTGGTCCAGAGCAATATTATAATCATTCTTAAAGAAATGTAATACAAATTTAAAAAATTAAAGGGGAAACTCTAAGATATTATTTCGACAAAATACACATTTTGACATGTCTAGTCTCGATACTCTGCAATACACCGTGGGCGAACTTTTATTTGTTAGCGAAAATGTTTCAGGATTTTATGGCAACTTACATTTAGCTTTCATATACTATTCCAAAGCTCTCGATTAAAATAAACATTTTAATAGTATTAAAATTGCCGAAACAACAAACATACATAAATTAATACTTCTAAAATTTTTGCAAGGTTATATGCATAAAAGTTGCGTATAAAAATGCATTAATCCATGTTAAAATCTGATCGGAAAAGAAAGAAAGAAAGAAAGAAAGAAAGAAAGAAAGAAAGAAAGAAAGAAAGAAAGAAAGAAAGAAAGAAAGAAAGAAAGAATGAAAGAATGAATGAAAGAATGAATGAAAGAATGAATGAAAGAATGAATGAAAGAATGAATGAAAGAATGAATGAAAGAATGAATGAAAGAATGAAAGAAAGAAAGAAAGAAAGAAAGAAAGAAAGAAAGAAAGAAAGAAAGAAAGAAAGAAAGAAAGAAAGAAAGAAAGAAAGAAAGAAAGAAAGAAGAAAAGTAGAAGAAAGAAACGGAGAGGAAGGAAAGAAAGACGCGGAAGGAAAGAAAGAAAGAGAGAAAGGAGGAGAGAGAAAGAAAGAAAGAAAGAAAGAAAGAAAGAAAGAAAGAAAGAAAGAAAGAAAGAAAGAAAGAAAGAAAGAAAGAAAGAAAGAAAGAAAGAAAGAAAGAAAGAAAGAAAGAAAGACGTGGCCGCGTCTAGCGGTCGGCGCCTGCAGGTAGGCCGTCCTTCGGGCCGATGTGGGGCGCGGGTCGTCGCCTGCCACGTCTGCCTTGTTCCTCTTGGGGACAGGAGAAAGAAAGATAAGTCCAGTATTCTTTTTTTATAAAGAGGGATATGCAGAGTTACTAATCTCTCTCGCATTATCCTGTCACTGATGGGTTCTCTGTTGCATCATTAATAGGTACTGAAAGGTTTTGGCCAACTTATTCGCTGAGAATCGTATTTAAGGATTAGCGAATACGTTGGTAACGTATTCGCTGGTAACTCCTCTCTGCGCGTTTGAGAGAAATAATGTAACACTTCGTGTAATAGTAAGTCATATCCATTTTGTAGTTGTCCGGAGTAAATTAAATACGTTTGGTACAGGAAAAAAACTGAGTTCCCTAATGTTTAATGAAATATTGATTCCTCCATATGAGATTATGTCACAAAGTTGTTTTCTAAAAATAAAAATAAATTTAGAAAAGTAATTCGAGAGACTTGCGTAAAAATGGGTATCCTTTTAGGTTTCGAACGCAAATATATAATATATAAGTTTGAAAAATATTTGCAAAAATGTACAAATATCGTAAATGTATATTGAATTATACCCAGTGTATGTAGCCACTGGATTTATCAGGAAACAGAGTGTTGTGACATGTTATCTTTTAACTGATCAATTAGAGAGATTAACTTTCGTGATTTTAGTTCTAAATTCATATTTATACACTCGCTGTCGCTGCTTTCCAGGAGTGCACCATGTTTCACAAATTCTGCAGTGACGTGGTATATACGTAATTCTAAATGCAAAACATCTTTATTATCCATTTCGCCGAAAGAATTTATTTACACATTATAATAAACATCAGGATGCGAATTCACTGGTTCTGAATTGTGGATGACATCTTAGAGCATGGTGACCTTCTCTTTGAAGTTTCTTTATTCATCGAGTGTTTAGAGCAATTATACGTAAGGTCAGGGACGAATGTTTTTAGTTATTATGTACGCACTATATTCTCCTACATATGTACGACAAAACCGCAATAACTCGTATCTAGAGAAGAAAAGAAAAATCGAATATCTAATTGAATACTTCAACGAAGTTCTTTAATAAATCAGAAAGTTTGAGAACTTTGAATAAAATTCAGATTATCAAGACATTAGAGTAATTGAGATACTACAGTATTCCAGTGGATTGATTGATTGATTCATGTTTCCGGGCGCGTCAACTGCTATGGTCATTAGTCCCGTTAGTGTAGTGCATGTTTTTTCTCGGGAGATGGCGGTGATCTTTCCCCGCTGGATGGCGCGATCCGGCGCCGATCTCCCGTTGGCTAGTGGGGTTACCCTCCAACCAGGACTCTCCCACCAGCGGGGCACTGCCCCAGCCGGGACAAGCTCTAAGCTCCCGACCGGTCTCCCGGGATATGTGGTAGTGTAGTGCATGTTAGTGTGTGTGTGTGTAAGGGGAGAGGATAGGACAAGGAAGAGGAAGGACAGATCGCGCGCGGTCCGTGGCCCGTTTGTTAGGGTACTGCTCCGGCATTCGCCTGGGGTTGATCGGAGAAACCACGGAAAACTACCGATCAGAGCAGCCGGCCGCTAGAATTCTCCTCCAGACAGCAGCTGAATTCGACCTAGCTGAAAAGCTAGTGTCGAAAATCCTGCCGCTGCCGTCAGGACTCGAACCTAGACCTCCCGGTTAGAGGCGCTGCAATGACATCAGTTGATGCACTGAGCTACCGCTACCGGTTATTATATGGAATTTCATTAGGTATTGACCCTGTGGGTGACGTTTCATACGCTATCTAGAAGCATTATCTGTTGAGCTGATGTCACACGCCACCATTTTGGGGACAACTACAAAACTTCTGTTCTGATTTGCGATTTTTTGGGACACAATTCTTTTGTTTATAAACTGATGTAGAAAAACAGTCGAATGACATAAGCAGACGCTAAAGAGTAAAGGAATTATCACACCTTCCATCATTTTACAGGACATAATGTGTTAAAAGTTAGTAATTATTCATAATTTAGAATCGACGTTTCCATAATTACCGTAATATTTTTCAAATTTAGGCAGACATTAAAAAATAATTGAAATATGTACTTCCAATAGTGTAACGTTTTTACTCAATTGAGTTCATCAGTTTTGAAGAACATCTTTTGCAAGAGACAGAAGAATTTTGTAACGAAGCAGTTCCCAATACGTTTTTGTTCTCTTTTAGAATAAAAATACATATTATATTTTTTCTTAAAAAAAGAACTTCATCGAATTTAAATTACGTCTTAATTTCTTTGCGGATCATTAAAAATACGTCAGGGTCACTGGTGGGCTGGGAACCACCGGTTGCCAATCGCAGCTATAATTCCTTGTGAGAAAGAACAAACTGTGGTGATACAAAGCTCATTACGGGAACAATTTGCAGTTTGTATTTAATTATTCTTTAAATTTATTTTCTTTAATGTCGCATCAACGACAAGGTTGCGACTGCAAATATACATGATATATATAGTATACAGATTAATTAATATAACTAGAATCCTTCCAGCATGGTGTCCAAAGAAATGCTGCTAGTAGATTAGTCAAATAATTAAAATAATTAATAATTGAAAAACATTACTTCAGTTCGATAGTATAGAATTAATTTCGAATCTACAATATTAGACTGAAGAACATCCAGAGACAATACATTGGTAGCGAAGATGCTGCTAGCCTATCGGCAGCTGTGAAGTTGTGAGGATGTAGTAGGTAATGAAATTTCACAAAATAATTATCCATTACATCTTTGTATTAACAATTCACAACATTTTTGTGGGAAATGATGGTAGATCAAAATACTATTTATATTAGCAGAAACAAAAGAACTCCTGAAAGCCATATCTCTTATACGATTTGACCTAAACTTTTCCTTTATAAATATTTTTGAGAAAGGATGGATTTGCTTTTTAGGACTCAAAGAAAAATTGATCGAGTTACTTGCTTAACGTCTTCCATTTCTAAGTAGAATTCGCCAATAATAATAAAATAATAATAATAATAATAATAATAAGTCAATTATATTATCATTTCACCCATTTGCCCTCTGCTAGATCTTTTGATATTGGCGGCCATTACTGTTTATTTACATTGCTTTCGGTTACTATGAAAAAGTAGTGCACATCCGGGTGATAAAATGAAATCGGCAAAACTCCAGCGACAAAACCAGGAGATACATCGTCTGTGGTTGACAGTAAAGACATATTTCACGAACAGAATAATCTTCGCTTCGCGTCTCGTGGTTTATCAGTAACTTCAAAAGTGCTCGTAATTTTTGATAAAACTACTGTGTCAATTACTTCTGGCTGGTTCACAGAAGATTGATGATTCATTTAACAAACGGAATAGTCACAAAAATAAATACGAATTTTATGAACGAGTATTACAAGTCATGAATTAATCTGTAGTTTTGTGATTATTTGTTTTTTTACCAATTTTGATTTGAATGAAAGTGTTTATGAGTTAATATGACTATTTTACTAGCTAATAAAGTTCTCATAGTACAAGAATAATCTGATTTTCAATTTAAAATGTTATGGAACAAAGCAAAGCATTAATAAATTCAAAAGAACTGTTTTGGTTTTACTAAATTCATGTCTATTCATTGTTCTCTTTTATTTAATTTTTGTACATTAATAACATCACCACTATTTATAGTGAGTGACTCATTTGTCACTCTAGTTTTTATGCTATTGCACATGTTCTAATAACATGGTTATGGGTTGCTTCTGTAGTTTATTCTCTTCTATTTCTGAAGTATATTTTCCGATATGACTGTTATTACTAGAGTTTTCTTATCGAGTTTCCAGTTTTGATGACTTCTAGCGACTTTCGCACAAATGTACTCATTCGATCAACCACGGTCGTTGTTTGCTGGTGTACCAACTACGGAACCTGATTAAGATTAATTTTTTTCTGATACTTAGCCGATATTTTGATACATATCAAATCACTGCGGAATTCTCACCCTTCAACAATTTGCATATTTGTGTGAGTGAAAGAATACGCTGCTTCCGGACGTATTAGATAGCTTACAGTCCCGTAATCCCATAAGCAAGTTGTGATCTGGCAAGTGCCGGTGTCTCTTCATTGAAACGTGTCATCTGGCGCCGACCGGTCTCCTAGTATGTATCGGAGAGACCGGGACAAATATGAGCAAGAGATAATAGTCCTTGGTCCATTTGTTAAGATCGCTCCTACATTCGTCTGTTATTGTTCGGAAAAAACATTGGAAACTACCGAGCAGAGCAGCGGATCGCTAAAAGTTTCTTCCAGAGACATGTTAAATCCGGCACAGATAAGCGAGTATCGAAAATCCGCCAAACCGGGACTGAGCATCTAGGATCTCTTGGTCAACGACTCTGAAGCGGCAATGAATGTTGTCATTGAGTCGTAGCATCCAGTTCCTCACATTCGAGTGGGGTCAAACTCCCGCTCAGATTTTAACGACCAGCAACTTCCCATTTTTCTTAACCCCCTTTGTTTCCTCGCACATCATAAAAAGAGAAAGTTAAGTAATTGTGCGCCGGTAAACGGCGAATTTTCGGTAGGGTTCTGTAGCCAGAACCAACGTTTTAATGGTTCCTTGATACCGAAAAATCAAATGACGGGAAAAGTCTATCTGTCGTGCGTGGTCAACAATAGCGCCTAAAGCATTCTGCATATTATCTCCAAAATTATTATTCTCTGATTGATCTGAACGAACTCGAGGATTTGAGAGTTTCAATAACTTTGATATTTTGATTTTAGACGATACTTTTCTTGAAGCCTCAAAAACATTTTCAAAATTTTCTCAAAAATGGTTCCAATTTTTTTATTTAACTTAGTCGTAGGGATAACGTAAAGGACGCTTAAGAGAATGGTGGAAGTTTCGTTGAGAGCGTTGCCCTCCGCGGCCGGAGTCGGTAGCTGCTTGGCTGTCTGGGAGACGCCGCGGCCTAGGCACAGGTGTCTACTCCCCACATTCCCTACAATCAACATGTAATAAAGTGTCTAAACAAATAAAATTAAAATTTTAAAAAAAATTTAAAAAAAGATTCCAATTATGCAATGCTAGATGGTTGAAGAGGATCCCAGAGGGGACACCCTCCTTATTTGTAATAAGTTAATCATAGTATATGTACTATGTGTAATACTCTTTTGTAACTGTTCTGTAAAGTGGTTAATCCACTGTACCAGAAAAATAAATTTTAAAAAAAGGCACAGGTGTCAACGTTACGGCCGCCATTCAGCGACCTTCCTCAGGACGAAATGCCCCAATAGGTTTCATGTTCGTTGAAATACAAGCTTTTTCAAAATTGCAAAAATTCAATTTTTGGGGGTTTTCTTGCTACAACTACAATATTGAAGATGGAGCTTATTTCTTAATAAAATCTGTACTTTAAAGACACCTTGAAATAATGTCATCTTCAATATTTCGAAAATATGAGTAATTTTCGTGTAATTGTGCGCTAAATATACGCAATTTTAATTTTTTTAAGTAATTTTTGTTCTGTAACCTCTCCGAACCTTTTCTTCGATTTTTTCCCCCGGATAGAAGGAACTCTTAAAAGAATGACGCGAGTTTTAATTTCGTTAAAATTTCTGAATTTTTGTAAATTGCAAATGAATTAATACGAGAAAACATGTGGTGTTGTAGCATCAGATTGCCTGTGACGGGCGCCTGCTCTTCACTTTGCCTCACCCTCTGGCGGGCGGCCTCCTTGATTGCGCGCGGGTGCGCCCTTAATACGCCGGGAAGCGTTCTCCGGTCGCCCCCGCGAAGGGATTTCTTCCGGCCGCCCCCGATAAGCACATTACCCCGTGCCCCTTCACTGCCCTTCCGGGCTGCCTTCCGGGCACGGGGCTCGCCCCTCCGTCGCGCACACTGCTCAGAACGCTGCGCCCCGTGGCTGCTTCGGAAGTAGGGAAGCGCGGATTCGGTCCTCTGGTCCGACAGAGAGAGCTTTCTCAACAACCGAAATTTTTTCGCAAGTACAAATCTACATATTTAGCTGAAATTTGAACTGTGACATTTATTGTCCCAGACATACGAGATGTGTTTTTTCGCAGAAAAGAGAAAAAAATAGAGCAATCATGCCATTCTGAAAAAATAAGGGTTTTTTATTACAAACACACAAAAATATACTCTACAAAAATCTACAAAAAACTACCAATTTCTCTCTCTCTCTCTCTCTCTCTCTCTCTCTCTATATATATATATATATATATATATATATATATATATATATAACTTTCTCGCATGCTGGTTACGCAGTATAAAGGAAGTATTCTAAATGCTGGGAAAGTATTCGGTGATTAATCGACAGAAAAGCTCATATTGCCAGACGCTGGTAACGAACAATTGGATAAAGCTTGTTCCTACATCTTGACTATTTTCAAGTTTGTCCTTGATTATCGTGAAGAACTCTTCAAGAAAAGACGCGGATCTCTTTTCCATTGAATTCCCAACATTTTTGCAAGTTGCAAAAGTTCAAACATTCGTCTTGAAATAAGTTCTTGCACAATTTTTCGAAAATAGGAGTAGTTTTCAGATAACAGGAAGTGAAACATAGGCACTTTTGAAATAATCTTAAACATTATATTCTCAAAAACGACCTCAAATTTTTCGTGAACATTTTTTCCTCGTATGTAGCAAAGAATGGCAAAAAAAGTGGGCCTGGTGCCATGTTGGCGGACTGTATTTTCGAGAATTGCAACAACAACAACAAAAATTAACATTTCAAAAGTACAATTTTGGTAAATTCGTTAAATGAAATCGGTTCCAAAAAAATCAGTTCTTTAAAAAGTTAAAAGGGCACGTGAACTTTTTTAAAATTCGAGTAGTTTACAGTAATGTTGCCAATTTTTGAATTTATAAATTTGAATCTCTTGCGCTTCCCTTAACCTGTACTGGAGTCATTAAAACTTTTTGAAGACATTAAAATGTCTTTGGAATTACTAATGTCCATTGGACGAATCTTTAAATACTTATTATTAAATGTCTTTGAAATTGAGTGTTTGGAAGTGGAAGTGTCACCGACAAAAAGAAATTATATAAAGCCTTAAATTTAAATCTTGATTTAAAATTTCTCCAAAATGAAAAAAATACATTAATGTGGTTAAAACTAGAAAATGCAGAATTTGACCTCATATTGGCTTAGATTTCATCTTTAAATTATGCTCCAATTGCATTTGTGACGCAGAAAGCATTTTATGCCGAAAAAATCATCCGTTTCTGAAGAAAAGGTGAATATGAGTAGAGTTCTGACGATAAGATGAATAAAATTTAGAAAAAATGTTAATTATTGACTGTTACAAAAGGCAATAAAACAAAAAAATATATACAAAACTGAAATTTGATTGTGCCTGTTTTGTATTGATAAAAGACTAAGACAAATAAATCGTTCCACCATGAATTGTGCATATTTGTCTATTTGTTTGTTCATGATTGCATGAATATTTTAGCATTAAATTGTGCATAGAAATCTTGTCTCTCGTAATGAGTTTTCCGTGTGATGGCTGCAATGTGTTAATATCGACAGAAATTGTGGTATTATAGTATTACGCAACCGTTACTAAAAGTGAGAAAGTACATGATGTACCACTAGTTTAAAACCAGAATCTTATATTATCATGTCGCCCGCCATCTCGTTCACCCGCCTTTTTCCCTGCTGAATACGAATGCACATTAATTAGCCTCTTAACTGCGAATTCATTGTTTCTTCTTTCTGACCTGGAAAATGATAGGTGTATTGAAAACGGTAAAGGTATTTGAAAAGGCTAAGGCAAATTAAATGGAAAGAGGACACACCTCATAAAACCTACGTTTCTGTGTGCTCTTGAATTTGTCAGGAGTTACGTTTAAATGACGGAAGGAATGTTTATGACAATGATAAACTACTATTGTTACAGAATAGCACATACTTTCTTGTACTAGTTAATTTTCTTATCTATTTAATCTGCACTATATTTCAGTTTTGTCCTGCCCTTCCAGCTCTCATCTATTGGCACCTAAAATACTTTTTTTTTCACATTTTCTCAAGTTTTCGGTCCCCTAATAGAGCAATTGAAATATGACTTTAAAATATATACCAAGAAAAAGTAAAATGTTGTCATAAATACAAATTTTCATTGAGAAATTTGGAACCACTTTTGAAAAAGGTTTGAGCTATTCTGAAAATGCTCAAACATGAGCTAATTTTTACAGGAAACTTTTGAGTTTTGGGGAAACTTTTTAAGGAATATTTGAATGTCTTGTAGGTACTAACAATAGAAGTGATTCAAAAAGAGAGTGTGATATAAATATTAACGATGTGAGAGATATATAAAAAGCTTATATTTGTGTATTTTTGAAAAATGAAAATAGTATACCAACCTGGCGTTTAGGATATGTTATTTAGTACATTAGCACTATTCATACAAAAAGTTTAAAGACAAAATATGGAGCTGTTTTTGATAAAATCTGTTTTTAATATTGCTCATATTTCACTAAAAATACTCAAAAACTACTAATACTTTTAAAACAACATAAAGAACATTAAATAAAAAACTAATTGTGAACATATTTCATTTGAGAAAACATCTCTATCTTGAAAAATTTAGTAGTACAAAAAATTAGAGGTCCAAAAAATTAAAACTTTAGCAATTTTCGAAATTTTAGATTTAACAACTAAAATCGGGCATGTACAAAGTTTATTTCAATATATTCTGTATTTTTATCATGCTATCTTTTTATTATCTCTATTCTGTATTATTCTGTTATTTCACTATATTCAAGTGTATTTCACTCTATTCTTGTCAGAAATCTAACAGTAGTCTGTAGCGTCGCAATTGTTAGCGCTGCCAAGCTCAGACATGGGCCAGCTGACTACCAGTCAACTCTTTCTCAGAAAAGAAATATCTTTCTGAACAACACTTTATTATTTGTGCTCCAGTACATTTCAGGAACTATCATAGCCTCGTGGATCTGCCAAGCAGATCTGCTTACCTCGACCTCTCAATGAATTCTGGTTATTTATTTTTTGTTCAACAACATCTCATGTTGATAAGCGTTTCTAGGCAGGAACAAACCTCTACGTTAGTCTCAGACGTTGGTGACAGGGTATTTGTAGGTATTTTAAGTGACATCAGTAATTATTATGGTGAAGGAAATTCATAAACCCTCACTATTTTTAGAAAGTTTGGTTATTTATTAATTGACAACGAATGAAAAATAAATAAAAGTGCCCATTTTTGTATTATGTTGACATACTTCAATATATTACAAAATTACAACATAAAAGATTCTCCGCATCAATATACGAGGGTCGGTCAGAAAGTAATTCCACACATTGTCCCCTTCATCCAATAATAATGAAAGGCAGTTGTCCTTAATCCTTCGAAGTTTCATATTTCCGACGTTAGTGTACGAAGTTTCAAATCTCTCCTACAGATAGCTTAACGAACTTTAAACCTCGACGTTCCTTAACGAACTGTTAAAATGGGGGCTGCAGGCGATGTACGTTACAAGCAGCGACCTGTGATTGAGTTCCTCGTTGCGGAGAGGGAAACTATTGTGAACATCCATAAACGCGTGTGTGCAATGTATAGTACCTCTGTTATCACGAGGAGAACCGTTGAACGTTTGGGTAAACGAGTTAGAGCTTCGGAAAGTGAAGATTGACATCTCCATGATTTGCCGCGGCTCCGGGCATCCCACCACAGCGACAAGTTCTGACATGCTGATCAGTCTTTTGGGACATTGATGGTGTCATTCATGTTGATATTATGCCTCAAGGCAGTACCATCACTTTGAATTCTTACATCAACACTTTGAATAATCTAAAGAAAATTTTCTCGCGAGTTCAATTCCAGAATCATTGTGCACAAGTCTTGCTTTTTTGCACAATAACGCACGCCTACACACGGGTCGCAACAAGAGAAGCAAAGACAAAATGGGTTGGGCTGTGCTTCTCCATTCACCGTACAGTCCGTATTTAACCCCCCAGGTTTCCATCTCTTTGAGCCACTGAAAAACACTATTCACGGAAGAAAATTTGAAGAAGATCCGCGAAGAGAAAGAATGGATACGTCGTCAGGAAAAGACTTGGTACCAGGAAGGCATGCTCACCCTCGTTTCACGCTGACGCATGGAAATTATATGAAAAAATAGAGCAAGTAGAATAACCATGTATGAATAATGTGTGAAAACTTAAAGTTCCTCCAAAAAAATATTTCCGAAGAAAACAAGTGAGGCATTACTTTCTGACCGATCTCCGTACCTGGTATTTATCAGAAATTTTACATATATCATCTATAGCTTATTTCCAAATTTTCCCGAAATTTTACAAAGCTAATTTCCGAACGATTTTCCAAAAAAAATCATAATTTTTCGTGGCATGCTCTACGTTCGAAACTGAAAACAACACACGCGCCGCAATATAGAACTCTATTACTGCAAAGTACTACGTACAAAAAGCAAGTGTTAATACCGGCTCGCATTTTACTAAATAGTTTTCAAAGAGATATGACCGAGAGATAACAGCACAATACAGCCACACCAATGGAGACATCATCAGTCCCTATAACCAACGTATTCGCAAGCACCACGCAGAAAGAGGAGGAAACGTGCACCCGAGCTATACCCGAGCTTGGGATTCTCGAGCATTAAGCAAAGCTTGAGTGTATGTCGGCTATGGGCTTCAATGGGTTAAAGAAAAAAATGGAGCCGCTTTTGAGGAAATTTTAAAAATGTCCCAGGGGTTTCGTGTGAAGTACTCCCAGTATTTCAAGAAATGTTTTGGAAATCACTGGACTTCGAATCGGGCCAGATCGATCGGGCAATATTCATTACTGTAACAATACTTTAATACTTTACGTGCAAGTGTGCAAGTCGGACAGGCAGAAGAACAGACGTTTTGAAAAAAAAGACACGTTTTCTGAATCAAGTGTATTTTTGATTCATGATTTCCGGTAAAATCTCGAAATCTATTTTATTCAGCAATACATATCTTTCTCTACACTGTACGTATATTACCACGTGTACGAGAAAGTAAAAGTAATGAAGGGATGGGAGCAAAATGTTCTGGAAATTTCCTTCAGAACCATCCTCAAATAGCATATGGTTTAACTGAGATTCTAGAACGTTTTCTGAGGTAGAAGGTAAGCAGCCTAAGCAATGCTCTGCAGATCGCACCTCTCGCTGTGCACACCAATCTCTGACTTTGCGCTTAAAGTGACTCTTGGAGGCAATTGCTTCAAAACCCAACAGTGAAAGTCCAACCTGACGATGGCCTAAGGAATGCGTCTTGACTGGTGACTTTTCACTTAGCGACACTGGCAATGAAAGTGATGATAATGCAATGACAGAATGTGGGTAGAGAATGCAGGAGAACCATATTATGCGAGTCCAAGGTGTATATGGATTGCCTGAGATTTTAGGGATGGTTTTTGAGGTGAAAGGCTAGTAGTTTAGCGACATCATCGTGGATTGTACCTGTCCGATTGATTTCTACCGTCGATTTCTGGGGTGACAGAAATCCAGGAGAAAATAATTGCAAGTTAATTTACGAAGAAATTGACATTCTCCTTTATGCTCGTCACAGAGACCACAATATCGTAAATTCGTAGTAGATGTTGCCACACATCTCAACACAGGCAGGCGGAAGTTACAAGGCCAGTGTCTGCTCATCAGAAAAATATTATTTATAACTTAGTATTTATTATTCCTGTATTTCTAAATCTCAATTTTTAAATACGTTTCGATCCTCCCAGCCGCTCAGTTCGTCCTGGAGCGAGCAAGGACCGAACCCTCAAGTGTAAGGCACGCGCGCTGCCCGCCATCCCCACTAGTCTCCTACCGCTTCACGGGGAAGCCTCCTGGCCCTTGTCCTCCTCCACTCCCTCGCCCCCCTTCCGTGTCCTCCTTCATCTCTTCCTCCTCCCTCTCCCACCCTTTCCTCCCATTTTCCTTCTCTTCCTCGTCTTTCTCTTCCTCTTCTTCCTCCTCCTCCTTCACCCTCTCGTTCTCCTTCTTCTTTCCTCCTCCTCTTCAACCACCTCCTCCTCCTCCTCCTCAACGGAGGAGGGGGACGCGGCGATGTGCCGACTCAGCGCCCGCCGCCGCCGCCGCCGCCGCCGCCGCCGCCGCCGCCGCCGCCGCACCTGTTGGAGAGGCGCTCTTCGATTAATTAGGAGATAGTCGCGCGCGGTGCGGTGCGGTGCGACGCGGCGTGGCAGGGCATGGCCGCGCGGCCCGCTCCCCCAGAGCTGCGGTCGCCGCCGCTCTGCCCTGCCCGGAGCCCTCGCTCTTCGCGGGGCTCGTAACTCCGGGCAAACGCCGCAGAGTCCCCCGTTATGGACCATAAGAGCTGCTCCCTTCTGCACAAATCCATCGTAGGGGGAAGCGACGAGTGCAGGCATGGAACGGTTGGGGGTTCGTCAGTGGCAGTACTACAAAAGGAGACTTCGTACTCGTCAAGATTCACTGTTGGGTATTACTCGTGCCTACTTTCCATAACGAACATAGACTTGTCGCAAACGAAAAAAACAACAATATATTTGAATGAAACTCATATTTTGGAACGTGAAAAGAATCGTTAAAAAACGTAGTTCAACGTCATTTAACGATAAACTAGCCATATTTCGAGGATAATGCATATGTTGGTGAATAATGTAAAAAATAGAAATTGTATTTATAGTTTTTCATTTCCTAATTATTTATTTCCTAAAAATGGTTATTGGGATACCATGTTTCTCAAAATTGTTCTACTTAAAAAGCAATTCCGACGTCTACTTCTATTTTTAAAATACTCTAAAAGTGTTCCGAAGAATTTTAAATTCATTCACATACGAGTATTAATATCTAGTATCAATTGTCACATATAATTGAATTTCCTGCGAAAAATAAATGACTGGAGTTCACGTCAGTGGATCTAATGTCGTTCGAAGCGCTTTACTTGCAACACATTACCCGCCATACGCTAGCGACAGACGCGGATGACACCAACCGTTAGAGATAGCCATCTTCTCCAATCGCTAACAAACTCGCTCGGTAACAAACAGGCGATTCCATGAGGCAGCAACGACATCCTTGCAGGCACCTTAGTATCCGTATCACCTTGAGGCAGCAACGTCAATAGTGGTCGACCTATGGCGCAACTGCTAGCAGAAAAGAAATTTAATTCCATAGTTGTATGACGACGTGTCAAGAATTTTTATATTATCTAACTAGTATAATAATGCATTAGCTATCAAGTTAGTATAATGATATATTAGCTATCTAGCTAGTATAATAAAGCATTAGCTATCTAGCTATGCCAAATTCAGCCACTCTCTGGAGGGCGGCTGCTCTGATCTTTAGTTTTCCGTTGTTTCTCCGATCAATACCAGGTAAATACCGGGGCATTTCCATAACAAACGAGCTAAGGACCACACATGATCTTTCGTTCCTCTTCCTAGTCCTATCTTCCAGATCCAATCCTCACATATGTGTGGAAGTGTAGTGCAAGCAAGTCTCTGTATGTGAAGAGAGAGAGAGTTTAGGACGAGAAAGAAGGAAAGATAGCAGAAACCTATCGATCATAGCAGCCGACGTTAGAATTTTCCTGTAGTTAGCGAATGGCGGCTTCTAGTTAGTGTCAAAACCCGCCTAAGTTAGGCGTGGATGCCTAAAACCTCCTGGTCAGAGTCGCTGCAAAGACAGCAGTAATGTTGGCTCGGATCTAAACTAAGCCTGTTTTAAATAATTGTTTCATAATATTGACCTAACCTTTAACCGATTTTGATGGTATAGTGATTATCATACCGGACTACTGATTTCAAGTTCGCGGGTTTAAACCCGGTCAAAGTGGGGGTGGGGAGATTTTTGAGGTGCCAAATATCGACGGCATGCATGCGGACGCGTGTTGGCATGTAAAACAGGCCTCAGGAAAGGCAGTTGGCCGATCCTGGCAAAATTAAAGGCTCTAGCAATTTCGCACCAATCAGAGTTTTGATTTGAATTACTGAAAAAGATTGCGCATATTGTATCTTGGTCTAAGCTAACAAACGTCAAAATTGGCGCACAAGCGCTCCTGGAGAAAATAATGGCAAACTACCCTAGATATACCTACTCCGGATAAATGTCACCAGAAGGCGCTCGGGGCTTCTGGAGACTAGCCTACGCACTAATTAGTGTATGGCAGTGAAAGAAGAAGACTTACCTTTGAATGTCTTCAATCTCTCAGATATTTCGTAATTAATTTGAATTCGTTTTCTATTGTTTTTACTTTTTATAAACTGTTTAGTAAAAAGGCATTAGACCGACCCAAAGACGTTTTATCTTACCGGAAGAGGTGAATCAGGACACCAACTGATGCCACTACAGTGCCGCTGACCGGGAGGTCGTAGGATCGAGACCCGCAGGAGGCAGATTTTGGGGCAGCTAGGCCGAACTCAGCAGCTGCCTGGAGGAGAAGTCTAGCCGCAGGCTGCTCTGATCGGTAGTTTTCCATGGTTTCTCCGATCAACACCTGGTGAATGCCGGAGCAGTACCCTAACAAACGGGCCACGGACCGCGCGCCATCTATCCTTTCCTTTTTCTTCCTTGACCTATCCTCATCTCTTACATACACTCGCGTATACTTACTTGCACTATACTACGAAACATGCCGCAAGACCGGTCGGGAGATTAGAGCTTGTCTCGGCTGGGGCGGTGCCCCGCTGGTGGGAGATACCTGGTTGAAGGAAACTCTGTTGCAGTACATCGGCACCGGTTCTCACCGTCCAGAGGGGGAAGATCAGCGCCGCCTCTCGAGGAAAATACAAGCACTACACTACACTAGGACAAATGACCTTAGCCGTTGACGCGCCCGAAGTCATCAATCAATCAATAAAAAACTTTTTATGTTACTCGCGATTCTCGAATGTCGGATCCCCTTCACCTACTTGAACGCTCATCGCAAAGAGTCAACTGAGTCATTAAAGTGTTGACCCCATTCCGCTCGCAAAGTACTTTGTCTCTTTGCCGTTAGCACTGGAGTCGTTAGAATCGGAGCCGATTGCGATGTTTAACGTCTAGGCGCGCAATATGGACTTGGTCGACATTTCAACTTCGGCCGATTTCCCACCGATGTTCCCAATGAAGTGTGGAGAAAAGTTTTGTGGTGTGTAGGCAATTTTGCCGAGGGGATGCCTCTTTGAAATTGTATTTGACATAATACACAAGAAATATTTTGAAAGAGAACATTTTAGCATATCATGGGAAATGTAATGTTCATACAATTCTGCCCAATGTAATTTAATTGTGATACTCCATCGGATGTTTTGAGAGTTTTGAGAGTTTTCACAATTTTCATGTTTCATTAACCGAATCTTCAAAAATATTTGAGAAAGGTTTTATGTGAACGCAATTATTATTATTATTATTATTATTATTATTATTATTATTATTATTATTATTATTATTATTATTATTATTATTATCTACTTTAAATCCCTTAAGGGCTAGGGCCTCCTGGTTTCCCAAGGAAGTTCTATACAGGCTTATGCCGTTGCAGTTTGGTTGAGTACAACTACGCAAATGAATAAATTTCACACATTAAGCTGATATTGATTACTACTAATTAAACAATTGTCATGCAATTTGGCTATTAATACAATCTGTCTTTTAATATTGAAATTGTTTCCACGACACTTCACTGGTTTCACTTTTCTTCAATTCCACGATTCAGCTTGTTTGAAGGAACCTCCATGACGTTCTGCATGCAGCCAGTCTCATCCAATTTCTGCCAGCTGACCCCTTAAAGTTGTCCTCTCATCTTTTCCGTTGTCTTCCTGGATTACGCCATCCGATTCTTGATTTACATACGGTTCTAGCATAGACCCATCTGTTATCCTATATGCTTATGACGCTACCTCCTGATTTCCATTTTTTCGTCAAGGTTTATTCAATTGCATTTTTTATTTTTGTGCTACTTCTTTTTTCCGTACATGTAACGTGGTCTTTAAGAGAGACGTTAAGAATATTCCTTTCCATTTTTCTCTGGCATCTAGGTAATTGCAGCTTTTGTGTTGCTGTTAGCGACCAAGTGTGACTCCCATAGACTAATGTTGATAAAATGCAAGAGTCTAATATATCTCTTTTCTGCTTTAGACTGAGGTTTGTCCAATAGGATAAAACACAGACTCCAAAACTTTTGCCATGCAAGAGTGATACGTCTACTAATTTCACTGTTGAGTCTGCTGTTAAAAGATATCAACTGACCTAGGTATATATATATATATATATATATATATATATATATATATATATATATATATATATATATATA